>JAPEBW010000110.1:0-87580 GCA_027405785.1 Ophiocordyceps robertsii
TATACTTATTTAAATTTTCTCCGCCGCCCGCCCTCTCTCCTTTCCCTTCTTCTTTTTATAACTATATTTCCTTTTACCGCTAGCTATAGCCCGCCGCACCTCGCTTACTTCTATATATATAACCTTCTTTACCTTAAGCTTATAATCCTTATACTCTTGTTTTAAGTCCTTTTATCGTTTAACGTCTCTTATAGCTAAGACTAGCTATTTTATAACGACTTCTTTAGCCCGCTCTTTTATAAGACCTTACGCCTTTAATATAAAGGATATAAATAAGCTCTTAAGCTTTATAAAAACAAGGCGGCTATCCTCTATAGCCTTAAGTCCCTTAGCGAGAGTTAAAACCTTTAAGTTTAAGCTTCCGTATGAACTTACGCTGCCTTTTATAGCCGCGCTTAAGCTAACGGATTTAACTTAAATTATAGCATTATAAGGGACGGCCTATATTACCTTCTTTAAATACTTAACTTAAACGACTTACCTCTTAGCTTTATATTATAGCGAGGTTTAAATAGCCGGTTTCGTAGTAACTTAGCTATACCTTTTACTTAGCTCTTACTATTTAAAAGCCCCCGCTACCTATATATTTTTTAAGGTATAGCCGGAAATCTTTATTAGCGGAATAACTAGCCGATACTTAACGCCTTAAGGTTAGCTAACCTCGTTATAGTCTTAAGACTTATAATAGCCGCCGTAGCTAGCGGAAACCCGCTTAAGCTAAATAACTAAAACGATATCCGCGCTATCCTTAATTATATATTTAAGGCCTAGCTTAATTAGTTTATAGCCGGGTTTATAGCGGCGTTTTAAGCAACTATAGCTAAAACCTTATCTCGCTTCGCACGCGGGCTAGCTTATACTATAAAATCCCCTTCTTAGCTTATAGCCGCTATAAGCCTTAAGGACTTATTTAGTCTTACTTAGTAAACGCTCTTCCCGCCCGCCGCTATACTTAGCCTAGCTATATAGAGGTATATAAGCGCCTTACTATAGTCTATCCGCTATCCCTCTTTAATTAAAAGAGATAGCGATAACTAGCCTCGCGATATATTCCGCCGCCCGATTTTATAAAAGCCGCTAATAGTAACTAATACGATCTTTAACGGACTTAGCTTCGTAGGCCTATACTTTAGCGATAAGATTATAATAATTAAGAGTTTCCGCCTAGCTATAAACTACGCTAAGTTTTACTTATAGGCCCGCGAAAAGTCTAAATATAACTTAACTTTAACTTAAGCAATAAAGTTCTTAGGCTTTATTACGGGCTATGCCGTAAAAAGAGCTATAGTTATACTATAGCGAATAACTAAGAGTCGGGCCAACGTATAGCTAAAGTTATATAAAGCTCTACTTAAACTTAGCCTAACTTCGACTTAAACTCGACTTAAGTACGGGCTGCTTAAGCGACCCCTATATAGTACGGAGCTATGTAGCTTAAATAAAGATTTCCCCCTTCCCTCTTTAGCTTTAGATAAACATTTATTAGGCTATATACTACTAAGCTAAGTATACGTAGGCCCTTAATATATTTAAAGCTCCTTTTAAACGAGGTTATATAACTTAAGAAAAGACTTATTAACTATAATATAGCGCGAGTAAGAAGCTTACTTAGTATAAGGGGGCTATGCTTATAAGGCCTAGGAGGGAGGGCTAGGAAAGGCCGATATTTAAATAAAGGTCGAATAAGCGATCCTCTCGCTATAAGTAAAGGCCGTTAAAACGAGCTACTAAGTTTAAGCAGGCTAGTAGCAAATCTAATAGCTAATAAGCTAGTTTAAGGCCTTAATATAAAAGCTAAAGGAGATAGTAAGGATATATATATAAGGAGGGGCCGGCTTACTAATTAGTAGTTTAATACTACCTTACGATATAATAGCGGGGGCCGTAATACCTATAATAGAAAAGGAAGCAATAAAGAAAAAGGACTAACGGAAGCTACTCTTAGCGCTAAGGAAATTCGACGGCTAGCGGCGCTACTTTACGCCTTAAGCACGATATATATAAAAAAAGTATAAGATTAACTAAGACTTCTTCTTAAGCTTAAGGGAGGTTTTTTACTTAATCTATAACTACCTAAATACGGGGCTATAGTAAACTATAGCGACTTATTACGGTACCGGCGCGGACTAAGGTTATAATTAGTAAGAGTTCTTTAAGTACCTTGATTTAATTTACCTTAACGTCGATATCTAATCGCGGGCGGCGGCGGCTATCCGCACGATTAAATAAGGAGAGAACTAAACGTTCGCGGCGTTCTTCCTTAAGTTCGAGTAAAGGCTCTTTAAGGCGGGAGGGGGGTCGTAGCTATACGATATATAAATCGTATTCTTAAAAGGCGCCTTAGGCCTTCGCTTAAAGGAGGCGCTCGCGATAGTTAACCTCCTAACTTTAAGCTTCTTAGCGTATACTAATTAAGTAGCGTAGATCGCGGTAAAGCTAAAAAAGGTCTAGTAAACTAAGTAGCCGTTTTAAGGCCGGAAGAAAGTAATAAGGGGGGGAACCTAAGACCGAAAAGACTTAAAGGGCAATACCTTAATAAGTAAAATTAACGCTATAACTTAGCTAGGAGGAGGATAAAGCCGGCCCGATATACGAAGGTGTTTTGCTTATAGGACGATAAGGTATATCGCCCGCTTTTATAAAAAGAAGAAAGAAGGAACCTTATAAGTAGCCGCGGCTATAACCGGAGAGGTAACTAAAGTAAATTCCGATTTAGGAAAAGAGGAACCTTAGCGTAAAGTTAAGCGCTAAAGGAGAAAGAGAAATAGTAAGCGGCTTAAAGGTTAATAAGGAAGCACCTTACGCTAAACTTAGTACTACTTAAGGTTAGTATTAATAAGAAGAAAAGGCTTAATATACTTATAGATATAGGCTATAATTACTATACTATAGTAAGCGAGGGGGTAGCGATAAGGCTATAAATACCCTTCGCGGATAAGATAAGGAGGCTACTATAGCCTTTTTTAAAGGACGTACTAACGCTTTAGATAAAAATAATCGTGGCGTTTAAGATAAAGATTAATAAGCACTTAAAATAGATATTTGCCTATATAATACTAAAGTTAAGCTACGATATGTTTTTAAAGAGACTATAAATAAAGAAGAACGAGGTAGTTTATAACGCTAAGGGGGACTAGATCCGGTATAGAAAAGCGGGGATTTAAATCGGCCTTTAAGGATTAAAGGAAGCCGCAAAGATCGCGAATATCTAAGAGGTAAAGCTAGTAAGCGCCTTTATCCTCGCGGCGGAGTGCCGATAGGAAAGGGCCTAAAAGGATAGCTAGGGGCGATAACGAGCGCTTAATATAAAGGCGGTTACGATAAAGGATATAAAGAGAGCCCTTTAGCTAAAAACGCCGGTTAACCCGGCGGACTATATCCTAGCTTAAGTACTATAAGCTTATCTAGACCTTTTCGCACCTATAAAAGCACTTAAGTAACCCCTATTCCGACTAAGCATAGACTATAAGATCTATCTTACTTTAAATAAGGACGGTAAAGAACCGCTACTACTATAAGGGCCCTTTTACGATATATTAAAGGAAGAACTCCTCGTCCTCCGGAAGACTTTAAACGAGCTACTAAAAGCAAACCTTATCCGCTTAAGTAGTTCGTTAGCCGCGGCGCTAGTATTATTTATAAGGAAGGCTAATAGTTAACTATGCTTTTACTACGATTACTAGGCCTTAAATATAATTATAAAGAAGGACCGATATACGCTACTATTAATTATAAAAACGCTAAGGATACTAGCGAAGGTATATTAGTTTACGAAACTTAACGTTATCGTAGCGTTTTATAAGATTAAAATCGTAAAGGGCTACGAGTTTAAGACGGCCTTTTAAACGAGGTTTAAACTATTTAAATAGTAAGTATGCTTATTTAGCCTTATAAGAACGCCGGCTACCTTTTAGCGCTATATTAACTAAGTTCTTAAGGATTACCTTTATAAGTTCGTTATAGCGTATATAGATAACGTTTTAATCTACTTATTAAGGTCGCTCCGCGATTACTAAGAGAAGGTAGCGAAGGTGCTTAAAAAGTTATAAAAGGTAGGCCTTATACTAAACCTATAAAAATACGACTTTATAATAAAAGAAGTAAAGTACTTAAGTTTTATTATATAGGCTAAGGGTAAGGTCTAGTGCGACTTAAAGAAGATTTAGGCTATTTAAATATAGTAAGCGCTAAAGAACGTAAAGGGCGTTTAGAGCTTCCTTAGGTTTATACATTACTACTATGCCTTTATCCCGCTTTATACCGAGGCCTTATAGTGCTTAAACTGCCTTTATAAAAAGACGCGACGTTCTTATAGACTAATAAGTATTAAGCCGCGTTTAAGTTTATCTAAGAGGTATTCTATAACGCGTTAGTACTATAACTATATAACTTTAAGAGGGAAATATACTTAAAAGCAAACTACTTTAGATATACGATAAGCGGCGTGTTAATATAAGTAAGACTAAACGGGATACGATACTTAGTTAAGTTCTTCTTAAAACGACTTAACGTAGCGGAGTATAACTACCTAATTTATAATAAGGAGTTACTTACGATTATACGATACTTAAACTTTTAAGGGGTAAAGTTATATAATATGCTAACGTTTATAGTGCTAATAGATTATAAGAACTTAAAGTACTTTATAATAAAGAAGAAGTTAAACGAGAAGTAAAGTAAATAGGCGATAAAGCTCGCTTTATATAACTTTATATTAAAATATAGCTTAAAGAGGTTAGCGGTAGTACTTAACGCTTTATCGCGCGGCGACTAAGATAAGCTAAAAGGGGCATCCGATAAGAGGGAAATAAGATATATAGTATAAATAATCCCGGATAGCGCGCGATTAATAAGATATTGTGTTCCCCTTAGCGGCGAGTATATAAACCTCCCGCGATAATTAATATAGGAAAAGCGCACTATTGCAATAATACGGGAGGGGGATAAGAACGTAGGGTTAATCGCTTATATAAGTAAGGCGGACGACCCCGCACCTTAAGATAAAAGCGGGGCGAACGAGGGCGGAGTTTAGCTAAAACTTAACCTAAACTTAAGCTAAGACGCGCTTAAGGAATAAGTATAACTAGCCTACGTATTCGATAAGTAAGAGATTTAAGAGCAGTAAATAGCGATATTATAAAAGGATAAAGAGTATTAAGTAGTATTTTAAGCAATATAGAATAGCGACCGGTCGCTTGCCTTAAAATAGCAATTAAAGGTTTAAGTAAGTAAGTATATAATTAATATAGGGGGGCGCCTTTGCTTTAAAGACCGACTTTAAGTACTAAGTAAGGCTTAATACCTTAAGGAAAAGGAGGACGAAAAGCTAAACGAGCTTTAAGTATTAATCGCTTAGCGGATATATAACTTAATAGCGGTAGGATACTTAAGGCGCGAGGGGACGCTTACGATACTAGCTTAAGAGTTTTTTTAGCCGGGCTAGTTATCGATAGTGCGCTAGCTTATTGCGAACTACGGGCCGTATAGTAAGGGGTATATTTAAAAGTAACTTTAAAAAGGGCTTCTCCGATTATTGCCGCCCCTTATATAGCTATTTATATACTTAACGATAGACTTTATAGTTAACTTACCGCTAATAAGGACTAAAGGCTCCCGGAACCTTTAAGTAATAATAGACCGGCTAATAAAGGCGATAACTTTAAAAGCGATACCGATAATAAGAGTAGTTATATATACTACTAAGTTCTTATAATCTTACTTTCGCTTTTATAAAATACTAAAATCTATTATCTTAGATTAAGGGACGAACTAAATAAGGCAATTTTAAAAGGAATTTTATTAATAAACTAAGGTTTAAAAGAAGCTAAGTTTAGCTTACTACCCGCAGACCGATAAAGCGATAGAGCGCGCGAACTAAGAGGTATAAGCATACCTCTATATATACGTTTGCTATAAGTAAGACGACTAAGAGGCATAGCTACCCTATGCTTAAGCGGCGCTTAATAATCGGGTAGTGTTAATAATAAGTATAAGCCTTTTCTTCGCTATATATAGGTATAATATCGAGCTAATCTAAATCGTATAAGAGGAGGGACTGCTTACGCTAAACGTAAAGAGCGTATAAAGCCTTATATAAAGGATAAAGGAAGTCGCCGACTTCCTTTAAATAGCGATCGCTACGTTATAAGTAAGGTAAGAGGAGATAGCGAACTAGTCCTATACGCCGGCGAAAAGACTTTAAGTAAGCGATAAGGTATAGCTAAATATAAGGAAGTATACTATAAATAGGCCTTACCGGAAGCTTAACTAGCTATACTAAAAGTATATTATAATAAGGGTAATTAGCTTATATATAGTAAAACTTAATATATTAAGGAGGGTATATAAAAGACTATATATAAAGTTCCTCCGCGGCGTAGCGGATAACCCTTTACTTAGCTAAGTAGTTAACGATTATTAGCTACTATTAGTAATTAAGGAAGATAACGAACTAAAGTATATCGTAAAGAAGATTAAGTAAGCTTAGTAAAGACGGATTAAAAAGGGGAGGTAACGCTAAGTCTTAGTAAAGTAATATAAGTACGCTAACTTAACGTAATAGCTAATTAGCAACTTTTAAGATATAATCGCCTTAAAGGAATTTAAGGAATAGTATAGTAGCGTAATAAAGAATAATAAGATCGAAGCGGAAAGACGATAGTAAGCCGGGCAAAGGAGCGGGAGATAGGATAAAGAAGCTAGTAAAGAAAAAGACGAAAACTAAGAAAAATAAGAGAGAGTTTTAGGCCACGCTTAGTAAGCGTTAAAACGATTTTAAATAACGGATATAAGGAAGATACGCTATAAACGCATACTAAGTAAGGATAATAACGAAATAAATAACGGATATAATAAGATATAATAAGACACGGAGTAAATATAGATAAAATATATAAAGAACTAAGACTTAATTTAAGTAAGCTACTTACTATTAACTAATACTAATAAATTAACCTTAAACGTTAAGGTATATCTAGGCCTAGCGCGCTATAGTAGCGGCGTAAGCTAACTCTATATACTATAGTAATCGTTAGTAATATCCTTTTAGCCGGTATCTATTAAAGATTAAAGAACGTATATATAAGTCGGCGCGATAGTCCTTAAATATCCTTTAAGACGTATAGTCTTAAAGCGCGTTAGCGGCGGTAATTATAGCGCCGGTATACTAATATCTCGTTAGCGTTATATCGTATAAAGTCTAAGAACGAGGATATATAAGTAAATAGCATAACCCGGCGCGGGCGTAGGCAAAATAATTACGGGCGCGGGGCGAGGCTTAATTTTAATAAGCGTTATATTAAGTATCCGTATTAAAAGACGCTATACGTTTAACGCACGCGAGGTAAGGGGGGCGCCGTATAGTAGTGCTACGTATTGCGCTCCGCTTACTAAGCGACGGCGGCGGGCGTAAGGACTAACGCGAGGGCGGTAGTATATAGTCGCCGGGCGTGCTAAAGGGCGCCGGACGGGTAAACGCCTACGATATAGCGGGAGATAAGGCGCGGGGAGATATAGTAAATATATTAAGGCGCGGCGCGACGAAGCTATTATAGGAGGGGGCGCGCGCGTAAGAAGATTAATAATTAAAGAAGAAAAAAAGAGAAAGGAGGGAGAGGGAGAGAGAAAGGGTATTTATACTTAAGAACCGTAAGTAGCGGGAAGGTAAGGCATGCTTTAAGCACTAATAATAGCGGTAAGTAAAGGAGATACGTTATACTACCTTAGCGCTACTTAAGACGACGTAGCGGCGTAAATAAGCGAGCATATAACGTATTTAATGCTATAAAGCGATATTAGTTAAAAGAGTGCGTTAAAGTATAACTATAAGCATAATAAGGACGACCGCACCGATTAACGTTAAGCGCGAAGCGGGGGGTAGGGCGATAATATTATATACCCCGGTGCGCGACGGCTTAAAAGGGGGATAGTATTACGGGCTATACTATAAGAAGAGCTATAGTTATATTATAGCGAATAACTAAAAGTTAAGCTAACGTATAGCCGAAGTTATATAAAGCTTTACCTAAACTCGGCCTAACTTCGACCTAAACTCGACTTAAGTACGGGCTGCTTAAGCGACCTTTATATAGTACGGAGCTATATAGCTTAAATAAAGATTTCCCCTTTCCCTCTTTAGCTTTAAATAAACATTTATTTAGCTATATGCTACTAAGCTAAGTATACGCAGGCCCTTAACAAGCTTTAATATCCGCTTTATTAGCTATATTAACTACGCGCTTTATATTCTCGCTTTTAAGACCCCTTTTATATAAAGGTTTTTTAAGATTATTAAGTATATTTAAAACCTTAAGAGTAAGAAGTCGGGCACTAAGGCTATTAAGGACCTTATTACCCGCTTTTAAGCGGGAATATAAACGTTTAATACCCCGGTGCTTACTATACTTATTAATATTAGCAGGACGGCTTACCTTTATCTTAATACCTTCTTAGTCGCTAAACGCGCATTAGTTAGTAAAAAGGCGTAAGTAGTAACGCCGTATAAAAAGGATAATAAGTTAGAAAGCCTAGCGATAAAAAGCGGGGGATAACTATAATAGCGGTAGTAAGTAAGATATAATATCTCGCTTATAAGCGGCCTATAAAGCTAGTAAGTAAAACGGGAGACTTAGCGGAGGATTAAAAATAGCGTAAAAAAGGTAAGTAAGATAATAATACGAGATAAGGCTTAAATAAAGCTAGTCTTTTATAATATATCCCGCTAAGGAACTTAAGCATTTCTTAGTATAGAGACTCCTTATTACCCGGTAAAGGCTTAAATATACGCCTTAAAGGAAAGTCGGAAAAACTTTACTATAAGTTTTAGCCGGATATACTAATCGCCTTAATAAGGACGAAGCTATATAACTAAATATAAAGCAAAGATCTATAATAAAGCCGCTTACTAACTATCTTAAGCTACTTAGCTATTATTAGCCGGATAAACCGAAAAAACTATTAAAAGAATAAAGACGGCGTACTATTAATATAGTATAAAGACGCTACTATAAAGTTATTACTTAGCACCCCCTTTACTTTATCCTTACTTTAAACTAATAAGGATATTAGCTTTTCTTTCTTACTTAAGGGAGTTATTATAAAATTTAAATAGCTATACCT
Source organism: Ophiocordyceps robertsii (assembly GCA_027405785.1). Lineage (NCBI taxonomy): Eukaryota > Fungi > Ascomycota > Sordariomycetes > Hypocreales > Ophiocordycipitaceae > Ophiocordyceps > Ophiocordyceps robertsii. Next base: position 9,118 of record JAPEBW010000110.1, read on the forward strand.
AGACTCTTTACTTTACTCTTAAAAAAGCCTTATAAAACCCCGCGATAAGAACGCTTAAAGTACGTACTATAAAGGCTTACTTAAGGAAATACGATAAATATTACTAGTTAGACCCCGCTAAGGTTTCTAGGATATAACTAAAAAGGGTTAAAAGCCTACTTAATTATAGTTTATAACGTCTTAAACTATAGGAGATACTATAGAAACTATTAAACGGATTCCGCTAGTATCTTTAAAAGATTTTTAAGGATTTCCGCGGGATATTCTAATTATAGTTCGACCTATTTCTAACTATAAAAGCACCCCGGAAGATATAAGATAAACCTTACCGCGATTTTTAAGGGATATCTAAGGATATTTAAAGGATTTCCTTAATTATAGTTTATAATATTTTTAACCGGGCTTATACTTAGTTTATTAAGCGATTCTATAAGGATATCTATAGTTTATTTTACGTACTATAAATAGTATAGTTAAAGATCCTTAAAATTAGCTTAAAGAACTAAGTATAAAGTAGCTAGCTATGCCTTTAAGAATAGATAAGCTTTTTACTATTTCTAAACCCTTATATACGTTTACGTATAGTAATTAGTCCGTTATACCGGCCTAACTAGCGGTAATTAGTTTATTATACCGGCCTTAACTAGTAGTAATTAGTCTATAATACCGGCCTCGACCGGCGGTAATTAGTCCGCGCCTTATCCCCTTATTCTTACGCCGTAGGGTGTAGTATATAGTTAAGTAAGCTCTTAACTCTTTATAGTATTATCTTATAGACCTTAGTAAGGTCCGACTAATAATATTCGTTATATCTCCTTAAGCGAGCCTTTATAGTACGTGCTTTAAGCATTCCCGTTACGGGGTTTTATAAGGCTTCCTTAAGAGTAAAGTAAGGAGTCCGGGCTTAGCTGTTTAGATTCTATTATAATAAGTAAGTATTAAAGAACTTAAAACTATTATTTATTATTATTTTTATAATAAGCTTGCTTAAAGCTATATAAATTACTAAAAGGAAAGGGTTATTAAGGCTAAACTAAAAAGCTATTAATATATTAGTTTAGTATAAGTCTAGAAAATTAATAGTAAAGAATTATAGCGCGAATTTTAAAATTTAGTTTCGCTTTTTTAATAAGTTGTTAATTTAAAAGTACTAAGCGGTAAATATAAATAGCTTTAATTTAAAGGTTTATTATAATGTTCACTTAAATACTAAAGTTAACTTTACGTCTTAAGTAAAGATTATCCTCTTTAAGATCCCTTAATTAGTATAAAGTAGCTTAATATATAATACTTATACTTAGTCTTTTATTATAAATTAGTTATTACTTTAAATAAGGGGATATATCCTTAAGAATTTATTAGTTATAGTTAATAAAGTATTAAAGAACTTTTTTATAAGATCTTTTTATAAGAATTATTTAGCTAAAACTATTAAAAACGTAATAATTAAATTTATTACTATTATATAGTAAAAAACTAGCAACTTTTAAATTAAAATAAGTTACTTTTACGTCTTACTTTAATTAGTTTAGTTATAGCAGTAAGCGTTATAGCTATTTATAACTTTATTTATATATTAACTAAGCTATAAGATTAAGAAGCTTTTAAATAAATCTTAATATATATAGGTATAGCTAGTATAAAAATATTTAATGTAAGTATCTTTTACGATTTTCTTAGTATAGGTCTTAAGGATATATAGTTTTTAGCGTTAATTATTTTCTATAAAGTTTAGTAACCCTTATAACTAAAAGAATAAGAGTTTAAGGATACCGTATTTATTACTAAGCTATATAATAATCTTTACTTACTATATATTCTTTATATATCTATAAATTATTTTTTAGTAAAGCGGCAATTCGATTAATACTTTTATATAAAGAAATACGCGGTCTATTATCTTATTTTTATTAATACGTTTTAATTCCTTTTTTTTAGTTTAAAGATCCCGGCTTATTATCTTAGTATAGTAAACGTAAAAAAGCGTTTAGTATAACGTTTTTAACGCTTAAGATATAGTATACTTTAAGCGGGAATTAGCTTAAGTATTAAGAGGTAAGGACTAGCTTATTATTAGATTTTATATTAGTAAAAAATAGGAATTTTTAGTATATAACTTTATAAGTGCTTATATATTTAATAAGAACGACTACTTATAGCGTTTTTATAGATAGTACTATAGTATATAGCTTATAGACCGCTTATATTAAACTAGCTACTTTAAGCTTTATAAGCTAGTATTAAGGATTTCCGCTTTAAAAGGCGCGGCTTAAGTAAATAATAAGCTAAACCTTAATCCGGGCAAGTAAAGTCTTTTTATCCTATTTAATACTATTTTTTAAGTAAAAGGCTATAGCTACTATTTTACATTCTTAAGATATATTATTTTAAATAAATAGTTATTAAGCGGGGTTAAAGTAATAAATTATTTAAGGCTTAGTAAGATTTTTAGTTAAATTCGTAAAGGCCTTTTCTTTTTTCGGAGTAAGCTAAAAAGCGGCTTTAATAGTATATTATACTTATCCTTATCCCTTAAACAAGACCTTTTCTTTTTATCTTACTTAAAGTAAGTCCGTCTTTTATCTTTATAAGATATTGACTTTATTAGTAAAATATAGGACTATATAGCGTATTTAATTAATAAGCCTAATCTATTTCTTAAGTTATTAAAGGTTTTCTAAAAACGCGATATCCTTTAAGACTTATACGTATTTATTTATTTTTATTAAGCTAATAGCGTTTACCTTAAATATAAAAAGCGATATAAATAAGTATGCTAAAAAGGACTTTAGTCTAAATAAGGCAATATTATAGGTGGAAAAAGCACGTGTTAAGGGCCTGCGTATACTTAGTTTAATAGCATATAGCCGAATAATTGTTTATCTAAAGCTAGAGAAAGAAGGGGGAAATCTCTATTTAAGCTATATAGCTCTATATTATATAGGGGTCGCTTAAGCAGCCCGTACTTAAGTTAAGTTTAGGTTAAAGTTAAGCTAAGTTTAAGTAAAGCTTTATATAACTTCGGCTATATATTGGCCTAACTTTAAGTTATTCGCTATAGTATAACTATAGCTTTTCTTATAGTATAGCTTATAATACTATCCCCCTTTTAAGCCATCGCGCACTAAGGTATATAACGTTATCGCCCCGCCCCCCGCTTCGCGCTTAACGTTAATCGGTGCGGTTATCCTTATTATACTTATAGTTATACGTCGACGCACTCCTTTAACTAACATCGCCTTACGGTATTAAATACGTTATATGCTTACCTATTTACGCTACTACGTTATCTTAAGTAGCGCTAAAGCGGTATAATATATCTCCTCCGCTTACCGCTATTATTAATGCTTAAAGTACGCTTTACCTTCCCGCTACTTATAGTCCTTAAGCATAAATACCCTTTCTCTTTTCTTTTCCCTCCCTTTTCTTTTCTTCTTTTTTAATTATTAATTCCCTCGCGCGCGCGCCCCTTCTTATAATAGCTTCGTCGCGCCGCGCCTTAATATATTTACTATAACTCCCCGCGCCTTATCTCCCGCTATATCGTAAGCGTCTACCTATTTAAGGCCCCTTAACACGCTTAGTAATTATACGCTACCGCCCTCGCGTTAGTCTTCGCGCTCGCTGCTATCGCTTAGTAAGCGGAGCGTAACCTATAGTACTACTATACGGCGCCCCCCTTACCTTATATATATTAAACGTATAGCGTCTCTTAATACAGATACTTAATATAGCGCTTACTAAAATTAAGCCTCGCCCCGGGCTTATAATTATTTTGCCTACGCCCGCGCTAGGTTATATTATTTGCTTATATATCTTTATTCTTAGACTTTATGCGATATAACGCTAACGTAATATTAGTATACCGGCGCTATAGTTGCTGCCGCTAATACGCTTTAAGACTATACGTCTTAAAGGACGTTCGAAGACTATCGCGCCGACCTATATATACGTTCTCCGATCTTTAATAGATATTAGCTAAAGGGATATTACTAATAATTGCTATAGTATATAAAGTTAGCCCGCGCCGCTACTACGGCGCGCTAAGCCTAGATATACCTTAATATCTAGGGTTAATTTATCGGTATTAATTAGTAATAAGTAGCTTACTTAAATTAAGTCTTAGTTCTTTATATATTTTATCCGTATTTATTCCGTATCTTATTATATCTTATTATATCCGTTATTTATTTAGTTATTATCTTTACTTAGTATACGTTTATAGCGTATTTTCTTTATATCCGTTATTTAAAATCGTTTTAATACTTACTAAGCATAGCCCGAAACTCTCTCTTATTTTTCTTAGTTTTCGTTTTTTTCTTTACTAGCTCCCTTATCTTATCTCCCGCTCCTTTACTTAGCTTACTATTATCCTTCCGCTTTACCTTTATCGTTCTTTATTACGCTACTATACCGTTCCTTAAATTCCTTTAAAGCGATTATATCTTAAAAGTTACTAATTAGCTGCTATATTAAGTTAGCATACCTATACTACTTTATTAAGACTTAGTATTACCTCCCCCTTTTAATCTATTTTTACCGGGCTTACTTAATCTTCTTTATAATATACTTTAGTTTATCGTCTTCCTTAATTACTAGCGGTAGCTAATAGTCGTTAACTACTTAGCTAAGTAAGGGGTTATCCGCTACGCGGCGGAGGAACTCTATATATAGTCTCTTATATACCCTCTTTAATATATTAAGTTTTACTATATATAAGCTAACTACTTTTATTATAGTATACTTTTAGTATAGCTAGTTAAGCTTTTAGTAAGGCCTATTTATAGTATACTTCCTTATATCTAGCTATACCTTATCGCTTACTTAAAGTCTTTCTGCCGGTATATAAGACCGGTTTGCTATCTCCTCTTACTTTACTTATAATATAGCGATCGCCGTTTAAAGGAAGTCGGCGACTTCCTTTATCCTTTATACGAGGCTTTATACGCTCTCCGCGTTTAGTATAAGCGGTCCCTCCTCCTATACGATTTAAATCGGCTTAATATCGTACTTATATATAGCGAAGAAGGGGCTTATACTTATTATCGATACTACTTAATTATTAAGCGCCGCTTAAGTATAAAGTAGCTATACCCCTTAGTCGTCTTACTTATAGTAAACGTATATACGGAGGTATACTTATACCTTTTAGTTCGCGCGCTTTATCGCTTTATTAGTCTGCGGGTAATAAGCTAAACTTAGTTTCTTTTAAACTCCGGTTTATTAGTAGAATTCTTTTTAAAATTGCCTTATTTAGTTCGTCCTTTAATCTAAGATAATAGATTTTAGCATTTTATAAAAGCGGAAGTAAGATTATAAAAACTTAATAGTATATACTACTGCTTTTATTATTAGTATCGCTTTTAAAGTTATCGCTTTTATTAGCCGGTTTATTATTACTTAAAGGTTTTAAGAGCCCTTAATCCTTATTAGTAATAAGTTAACTATAAAGTCTATTATTAAGTATATAAACGGCTATATAAAGGGCGGTAATAGTTAAAAAAGCCTTTTTTAAAGTTACCTTTAAATATACCCCTTACTATATAGCTTATAGTTCGTAATAAGCCGGCGTACTATTAATAACTAGCCTAGCTAAAAGAACTCTTAAGCTAATATCGCGAGCGTCCCCTTATACTTTAAGTATCCTACCGCTATTAAGTTATATATCCGCTAAGCGATTAATACTTAAAGCTTATTTAGCTCTTTATCCTCCTTTTCTTTAAAGTATTAAGCCTTCCTTAATACTTAAAGTTAGTCTTTAAAGTAAAGGCGCCCCCTTATATTAATTATATACTTACTTACTTAAACCTTTAATTACTATTTTAAAGCGAGCGACCGGTCGCCGTTCCGCACTCCTTAAAACACTACTTAGTACTTCTTATCCTTTTATAGTATCGCTATTTACCGCTTTTATATCTCCTACTTATTAAATATATAGGCTAATTATGCTTATTCCTTAAGCGCGTCTTAGCTTAAGTTTAGGTTAAGTTTTAGCTAAACTCCGCCCTCGTTCGCCCCGCCTTCGTCTTAAAGTATAGGGTCGTCCGCCTTACTTATATAAGCGATTAACCCCGCGTTCTTTTCCCCCTTTTATATTATCGTAATAATACGCTCTTCTTATACTAATCGTTATAAGAGGTTTATATACTTACCGCTAAAAGGGACTTAGCGTCTTATTAATCGCGCGCTATTTAAGATTATCTATACTATATATCTTATTTCCTTTTTATTAAATGCCCTTTTTAGCTTATTATAATCGCGGCGCGATAAAGCGTTAAGTACTACCGCTAACCTCCTTAAGCGGTACTTTAATATAAAGTTATATAAGGCGAGCTTTATCGCTTATTTACTTTACCTTTTATTTAACTTCCTTTTTATTATAAAGTACTTTAAATTCCTATAATCCGTTAGTACCGTAAACGTTAATATATTACGTAGCTTTACCCTTTAAAAGTCTAAGCATTATATAATCGCGAGTAACTCCTTATTATAGATTAAGTAGTTATACTTTATTATATTAAGTCGTTTTAAGAAAAACCTTATTAAGTATTATATCCTATCCGGTCTTACTTATATTAGCACGCCGCTTATTATATATCTTAAGTAGTCTACCTTTAAGTACGTTTCCCTCTTAAAGTCGTATAGTTATAGCACTAGCGTATTATAAAATGCCTCTTAAATAAACTTAAACGCGGCTTAGTGCTTATTAGTTTATAAAAACGTCGCGTTTTTTTTATAAAGGCCGTTTAAGCACTATAAGGCCTTAGTATAAAGTAGGATAAAGGCATAGTAGTAATTTATAAACTTAAGGAAGCTTTTAACGCCTTTTACGTTCTTTAGCGCTTACTATATCCGGATAGCCTAGATCTTTTTTAAGTTATACCGAACCTTACCCTTAGCTTATATAATAAAACCTAAGTACTTTACTTCTTTCGTTATAAAGTCGTATTTCTATAAGTTTAGTATAAGGCCTACCTTTTATAGCTTTTTAAGCACCTTTACTACTTTCTTTTAATAGTCGCGGAGCGACCTTAATAAGTAAATTAAAACGTTATCTATATACGCTATAACGAACTTATAAAGGTAGTCCTTTAGTACTTAGTTAATATAGCGCTAAAAGGTAGCCGGCGTTCTTATAAAGCTAAATAAGTATACTTATTATTTAAATAGTCCGAACCTCGTTTAAAAGGCCGTCTTAAACTTATAGCCTTTTGCGATTTTAATCTTATAAAACGCTATAATAATATTAAGTTTCGTAAACTAATATACCTTCGCTAGTATCCTTAGCGTTTTTATAATTAATAGTAGCGTATACCGGTCTCTCTTTATAATTATATTTAAGGCCTAGTAATTATAGTAAAAGCGTAGTTAGCTATTAGCCTTTCTTATAAACAATACCGGCGCTATAGCTAACGAATTGCTTAAGCGGATAAGGTTCGCTTTTAGTAGCTCGTTTAAAGTCTTCCGGAGGATAAGGAGTTCTTCTTTTAATATATTATAAAGGGGCCTTTATAGTAATAGCGGTTCCTTACTATCTTTATTTAAAGTAAGATAAATCTTATAGTCTATACTTAGTTAAAATAAGGGTTACTTAAGTGCTTTCGTAGGTGCGAAAAGGTCTAAATAAGCTTATAGTGCTTAAGCCGGGATATAGTCCGCTAGGTTAACTAGCGTCTTTAGCTAAAGGGCTCTCTTTATATCCTTTATCGTAACCGCCTTTATATTAAGCGCTTATCGTTGCCCTTAGCTATCCTTTTAAGCCCTTTCTTATCGGCACTCCGCCGCGAAGATAAAAGCGCTTACTAGCTTCGCCTCTTAAATATTCGCGATCTTCGCGGCTTCTTTTAATCCTTAAAGGCCGATTTAAATCCCCGCTTTTCTATACCGGATCCGATCCCCTTTAATATTATAAACTACCTTATTTTTCTTTATTTACGGTCTCTTTAAGAATATATCGTAGCTTAACTCCGGTACTATATAAGCGAATATCTATTTTAAGTGCTTATTAATCTATATTTTAAACGCTATAATCCCCTTCGTTTAAAGCGTTAGTATATCCTTTAAAAAGGGCCGTAGTAGCCTCCTTATCTTATCCGTAAAGGGTATCTATAGCTTTATCGCTACCCCCTTACTTACTATAGTATAGTAGTTATAGCTTATATCTATAAGTGCGTTAAGCCCTTTTTTCTTATTAATGCTAACCTTAAGTAGTACTAAGTTTAGTATAAGGTGCTTCTTTATTAACCTTTAAGCCGCTTACTATTTCTCTTTTTCCTTTAGCGCCTAACTTTATATTAAGGTTCCTTTTTTCTTAAGTCGGAATCTACTTTAATTACCTCTCCGGTTATAGCTACGGCTACTTATAAGGTTCTTTCTTTCTTCTTTTTATAAAAGCAGGCGATATGCCTTATTATTCTATAAGTAAAATACCTTTATATACTAGGCCGGCTTTATTCTCCTCTTAGCTAAGTTATAGCATTAATTTTACTTATTAAGGTATTACCTTTTAAGTCTTTTCGGTCTTAGGTCCCCCCTCTTATTACTTTCTTTTAGCCTTAAAACGGCTACTTAGTTTACTAAACCTTTTTTAGCTTTACCGCGATTTACGCTACTTAATTAGTATACGCTAAGAAGCTTAAGGTTAAGAGGTCGACTATCGCAAGCGCCTCCTTAAGGCGAAGGCCTAAGGCGCCCTTTAAGAACACGATCTATATATCGTATAGCTATAACCCCCCTCCCGCCTTAAAGAGCCTCTACTTAAACTTAAGGAGGAACGCCGCGAATATTTAGTTCTCTCCTTATTTAATTATACGGATAGCCGCCGCCGCCTATAATTAAATATCGACGTTAAGGTAAATCGAATTAAGGTACTTAAGGAATTCCTATTAATCGTAACCTCGGTCCGCGCTAATACTATAGTAAGTCGCTATAGTCTGCTATAGCCCTATATTTAAGTAGTTATAAATTAAGTAAAAAACCTCCCTTAAGCTTAAGAAGAAGTCTTAATCGATCTTATACTTTTCTTATATATATCATGCTTAAGGCGTAAAGTAGCGCCGCTAGCTATCGAATTTCCTTAGCGCTAGGAGTAGCTTTTGCTAGTCTTTCTTCTTCGTTACTTCCTTCTCTATTGCGGGTATTATAGCCCCCGCTATTATATCGTAAAGTAGTATTAAACTACCGATTAATAAGCCGGCCCCTCTTTATATATATATCCTTACTATCTCCTTTAGCTTTTATATTAAGGCCCTAAACTAGCTTATTAGCTATTAGATCTGCTGCTAGCTTGCTTAAACTTAGTAGCTCGTTTTAACGGCCCTTGCTTATAGTAAAAGGATCGCTTATTCGACCCTTATTTAAATATTAGCCTCTCCTAGCCCTCCCTCCTAGGCCTTATAAGCATAGCCCCCTTATACTAAGTAGGCTTTTTACTTACGCTATATCGTAGTTAGCGAGTCTTTTCTTAAGTTATATAACCTCGTTTAAAAAGAGCTTTAGATATATTAAGGGCCTATATATACTTAGTTTAGTAGCACGTAGCCAAATAATTATTTATCTAAAGCTAAAGAGGGAAGGGGGAAATCTTTATTTAGGCTATATAGCTCCGTACTAAATAAAGGTCGCTTAAGCAGCCCGTACTTAAGTTAAGTTTAAGTCGAAGTTAGGCTAAGTTTAGGTAGAGCTTTATACGATATCGGCTATACGTTAGCCCGACTTTAAGTTATTCGCTATAGTATAACTATAGCTCTTCCTACGGCATAGCCCGTAATAGCACGGAATATTACTTTTAAGTATAAAAAGTATTTTTAAGCTATTTAAAAAGAATTATAATATTATTAATATAAGCTACTATATATTCTTCGTATTTATTAAGGACGTTATTAATAAACTTTTAAATATATACTAAGGAGTTTAAAAGCTTATAAGTGTTATTAATAATCTTTTTAGCTTATAATAGCTTATAACTATAAACCTTTCTTAATAGTCTTAGTAAATTAAGAACTTATAAAAAAACAATTATACGTTTAATATATTAATAAACTTCTTTCTTTAAAGGCATTTAATTATATCGCTTTAAAGCGGTATTAAGTAAGTATTTAAGGTAATAATAGCGTTTATCCCTTATAACTTTATAGCTACTTATCCTTTTTCCTTTTTATTTACTATATTTTATACTATAAATACTAGCGCTATAAATAAAGTCGGCTTATAAACTTATTTAAATCGCCTTTACTTAGTTAGCTCGTTAAATATTATATTTATTACCTTCTTACTTTTATTGCTTAATAAATATAATCTTAATACGACTTATTAGTATTACTATTCTTTTATTAAAGGAATAGGTATATATTTAGACTTATTTATATATACTACTTTATTATCTTTTTAAAGGTAAGTAAACGATTATAAGATATCTTAAACCTTTAATATATATTTTAAGTCCTTAGTATAGATTTAAACGCCCTTATTAATCGTAAGTTTAAGTAAGTTCTTAGTTCCGCTAATTTTAAGCTTATAGTTTACTATAAGATCTTTTTATAAGAAGTCCTTAGCAAGGTTTATTTTTTCTCGGTTTTTTATAAAGACTACCGCTAAGAAAATAGTATTATCGAACGCTTTATATAGCTAAAACTACTTATTAAGGTCTATAATTATCCATACGTTTTAGCTTTAATAAAGTACTTATATCCCCTTTAAATAATTTATCGCTATAAAGCTTTTATAATCTTATATTATTATTTAAGTAAGCTTAAGGTCGTTAAAAAGGATATTATATTATGCTTTAATTATAGCGCCTAGACTTATATAAGTAAGTTATAGCTAAAACTATTTAAAATCGTTATAGTTACTAAGTAAATTACTTATTTTTATATCGCTAATCTAAAACGGACTATCTTAACTTTAGCGTAAATCTTTTTAAAAGCCTTAATTTATAAGACTAATATAAAGTTAATTAGGTCCCCTTAATAAAGAACTGAAAAATCTTAGCTAAGTAATATATTAGCCGCTAAGCGTTTTACTACTTAAGCGCTAATCTTTACCTTTGCGATTATAAAGCTACTATTTAGCCTTCTAAGTATATATATTATAAATTCTGTCTATTTAATAGTAGCCGTTTTTTTTTTTTAAATAAGAATTTATTAAGAGAAGTTTATAATTATATCTTAAAAGGTCTTTACTAAGTTAGCTTAAATAAGGCCTTAGTTTGCTTTAATATCTATATAGGCTTTAATACTTATTTTAAGCTATTCTTTTCCGTAAACTAGTAAGTATATATAAGTAAATCGTAATAGCTAATTAAGGCTTAATAGTTTATTATTAAAAGAGGCCGAAACTATTTAAACGCTTTATAGCTTTTAAATAACTACTTACTATTTAAAGTTATATCTTTATATAGCAACGTCTTAGCTAAGGTTAAGGGGGTATTTATCTTTAATATATTAATAAAGTTTATTCTTAAAGGGGAATATCTTATAGCAAAAGCTATATACTTTATTAGCCTCTTAAACTAAAACTATAATAATTTTAATTATAGTTTCCTTTAAGCTTTTATTAGTATTTATTTAAGCTTCTTTTATATTATAATCTTCGTTTTTTAAATTGTTATTAATCTTTATTATAGTTCCTTTTTTAGTTATAAGGTATACTTAGTTTAGCTTTAACGTTAATAAGTATATAGTTTTTAAAGTCTTTCTTTTTTTAAGTAAAAATACTTTAGCTTATATCCTTAGCTATTTAAATAGGTTTTTTCTTAAACTTAATAAACGCTATAAAGCTTATAATATATCCGCCTTTATTAAAAAATAAAACTTCTCCGCAAATAAGACACTCGCCTATAGCGGGTGCGCATTGCGTTTAAAACTCTTACTAATAATAAGAATTAATTCGGCGGTATTAGTTACCCCCCTTAAGACGATATTATAGCGTAGCTAGGGGATATAAAGGCGAGGGGGTAGCCCGCCTCGCATTAGCATTAACCGCAGCGCTTAGCGTAATAAAACGCCCTTAAGCTTTACGTACTTAAATAAAAAGCCGAATATACCTTAATAAGATAATAACGCGTAACCTAGCCGGACTATATATAATACCGATAAAAAGAAGGCCTATAATAAAATCGTGGGTATAGTCCTATATATATAGTTTAATTAAGTATAGGTAGTAATCGAAACCCTCCTCCGCTTTAAGGAGCGCGCTAAGAGCGCGCCGACTATAGTACAGGCCGACTTTAAGCTTTATAGGGCTATTTAAAGCGCGATAAAGGAAGCTATATACGAAGAACTAAGATAAGGCTAAGCTTAAAGCCTAAAGGAAGGACCTAAAAGGACTTAGGTAATAGTAGTAGCGGGCCTTAAAGGGCTAGTAAGGTACGATGCGAAGATAAAGCTAGTCCCGCCCCGGCACGAACACGAGCTAGTAGTAGTCCCGATAAGAGCGATGCCGGATATTTTAAACCGCGAGCTAAAAGATACGGTTAAAGCAATTAACGCGGCGCTTAATATCTCTTTCGCTATAGTAGCGAGACGCCTCTTAAGCGGGGATATCGCGATAACGTTTAATATAGTAATACGACCTTATTAGTAGAACTAAAATTAAGTAAGGAGCGTCTTTAGGCCGGAGGTAGCGATAGCGCGTAAGGCTTATATAGTAATTACGAAGAATATCCTAGTAAGGGTCTTTAAGACGGATAAAGCGCTCTTAATTAAGGAGATCGCTAATATTAATAAAGTAAAAGTTATATAAGCGCGAGTAATACGCCTTTAGATTAAGACTTTAATAGCTATAACCTTTATTATTAGTATAAGCAGCTTAGCGGAGGCTAATAAGCTATATAATATAGGCCTATTTTTAAAGGTCTAGATATTTTAATATAAGCTATATAATAAGTTAATTAAACCTACTTAGTGCTATAACTATTATAAATATAAGCATATCGCTAAACCTTATACCTTAATATAGCTTTACGCTTACTATAAGGGGACCTCTTATATAAGCGGCGAGGATAAGTGCTATATAAAGAAAGGCGAAATCTCTTATAACTATATATCTTATAGCGGGCAGCACTTAGCGTAGTCCCGCACCTATCTTATAGCGGTAAAAGCTTAAGATAAAGTAAAGGACTACTACTTAAACCGTCTATAACGCTTCGCTAGTACTTATAGCTAGCCGGACCCTTAAATCCCCCTTCCCTTTATAAAGGACTAAGGGCCTACTTCGTTATAAGCGCGGAAACGCCTTAAGCGGCCGAGAAAAGATAAGCAGACGCCGTCGGCACCGCCGGCTAAGGTATAAGTAGTAAGCATTAACCTAAGTAATATTAAACGATATATAAGGTAATAAAGCGTATCGCTCTTAACCTAAGCTATTACCTTATCTTAAACGACGAACTTTACTTTAACCCCTTATATATAAAATTAAAGGTCTTTTATTAAAATATATAAAAGAGATACGAGCTAGCACGACTAGCTCTTAGTTACCGCGCTAAGTATAACGTAATAGCGCTTTAAGAGATAGAGAAAATACGGGGCTTAAGGGCCCCGTCCTTAAAGGGCGTACTATACCGGCTAGTTTACGGGGAGGGCTATAACGCGATATATATTTATAGGAGGCACGATACGGGGATATAAATACTATAGACCGGATATAACTAAGGGGAGATAACCTTTAGCGATAGCACGAGGCTAAGGTCCTTATACTTACTACTAAAGGGGATTCGGATAGGCTTAGCTAAGGCCTTAAGAGAGGTTAATAGCTAAGGCCCGCTAGTCTTAATAAAGGACTTTAATATCTATTACTTACTATAAGACGCCTATAACTAGACTTTTAATAGGGTAAAATAGTTTATTAAGGAGGCCGCGCGGCTTTAGCTTAAACTAGCTACGCTAAGGGGGGAATATATATATTTCTTCTATAAGTATAAAGATAGTACAATCGACCTTATATAGGCTATAATAGAAACGGCCGTATAGTTTATTAGCTTAAACCTAGACTTTATAAGGTTTAACTATATCCTATAAGTAGTCTCGTTTAAGATAGGTTTTAAGCTAAAGGAGGTATTAATAACGCTAAGGTAAAAGGAGGCGGAGAAGAAGAAGGTAAAAGCGGAAACCTTATCTTAGCTTAAGATATAATAGCTTACGCTCCGTAGCCCGTAAGAGACTAATATAAAAATAAATAGCTTATATAACGATCTTAATAAAATTGCTTATACGATAGTCCCGCACCGGAAGTAAGCGATCTTAAGGGGCAATATATAGTTTACCTTAAAGGCGGCTTAGGCTACCTAAGTTACGAAAAGGGCTTAAAGATACTATAAAGAATATAGGACTTAGGTAAACTAAGAAGCGCTATAAAAAGCGGCTATAGCTTAAAAGCGAGCCGTGTATAACGCAAGATAGGAATATTAAAGAGACTTCCTTAAGGAGATTAGCGCTAATAATACTAAGCTATAAAACGTTAAACGATAAGCGCGTCTATATAGTAAGCTACCTTTAGACCCGGCGTACTTACTACTATTAACTAGTAAGGGCTATAAATACTAACTAACCCCTAACTTTAAAGAGAAAGCCTAACTTTTAGCGGAGCGCTTCTTTTTAGCCGAAGCCGCGACGCTTTTAAGACCTCCTTAGCGCGCGGCTAAAAAGGAGCTTACTATAAAATAGCGTATCGACCTTATAGATATATCTTAAGCGATAGGCAAAATAGTAAGTTAAAAGGCGGTAGGCTTAAATAAGGTCCCCCTTAGCTTCCTTAAGCTTTATAGCCTAGCGCTTTTAGCCCGATTAGCGACAATCTTTACGGCCTATATAGAGATATTATACTTTCCGACTTAGTTCCGGTCCGCGAACGTAGTAGTGCTAAGAACACTAAAGAAGAAACCTAAGGTATACCGCACTACTAGGGGGTAAAGACTTATTTCCCTCCTACTAATAATAAGTAAGATCTTAAAGTAGATCTTAGCTTAAAGACTCGCGACCGCGGCGGAAGTAAATAAGGTCTTACTTAAAGGATAGTTTAAAAATAAAAAGGAGAGGTTTATAGAGGCGGCAATACTTTAAGTAACGGAATTAGTACGCGTAACGTAAGCTAAAAAAGGGATCGCATCGTTCCTCTAACTTAATATTAAAGGGGCCTTTAATATAATTAACTATAAGAAACTCTTAAGGGAACTTACCCTTTAGGGCTACCTTAAGTAGTTTATAAGGCTAGCCCGTAGCTTTATAAATAAGCGCTACTTTACTTTTTATTTTAATAAAAAAAAGGCTATACCGGTCTAAATTACTACTAAGGTCCTTTAAAGCTTACCGCTATCCTTAATCCTATTCCTTTACTATATAATACCCTTTTACGAAAGATTAAAAAAGCTAAAAGGAGTTTATATTATCGGTTTCGCTAATAATATAAATATCCTTAGCGTAGGCTTTAAGGAGGGATCGATAATAGCGCGGCTTAAGGCGGCCTAAGAGGTATACGCTATATAAGTAAAGAAGTTCGCGGTAAACTTTAAACCTTTAAAGAGCGAGCTTATTTACTTTATAAGAAGATATAAGGTAATTATAACCCTTATTTACCTTAAGGCCGTTATAGTAGTGCCGGTCTAAGACGCTAGGCTCTTAAAGGTATAAGTAGACTATAAGCTTAAGTAAAAAGCATACCTTTATAAGCTACGCGCTAAGCTAAAAAGGCAGAACCTAGCCCTTATAAGGCTTATAGCGTCTATATAAAGATATACCTTGCTTAAGGCCTAAGAAGTCTATAGTAAAGTTATCCGGTCCTTTATATTATACGCTATAGTTACGTTTTACGAGATAACCCCGGTAAACGGAAGGCCTTGCGGGATAGCCGCGAAGTTAGCGCGGGATTAGACCGCTTACCTTTAAATAATCGTAGGGGCCTACCGGGCTACCTTAGTCTACTAGCTTAAAGCCGAAATCTAAGTCCCGCTAATTAACCTTTACTTAAACTAAAGAATAGCTAATACCCTTAAGAGGCTAAAGGACTCCGGAATCTTAAACTAAATCCGACGTATATCCGCGTTAGTAATAAGACTACTTTAGTAATATAGATAACGGTTAAGGCGGCCTACGCCCTTAAGGCCACCGCTCGCGGAGGTATTAAGGGGGGTATAGTCTTAAGTCGAGTTTAGCGAGCTTTAAGAGAAGAAAAAAATAGAGGAAATCCTTTTTAAGGAATAGGCTAAGCGGTAGAGCTTAAAGGAGGAACCTATTAAATAGCGCCGGACTACGCTTTATCTTATAAACTTACCGCCCCGGTTTAATAAAGCCGTGGCGCTCGACCGGCAAAGGGCGCTACTTAAGTACCTAAGCTTTACGATTACTTAAATACGAACTAAAGTAATAAGCCTTAAAGACTTCCTATTCCGCCGCAACGTACTTAAAGTAGTATCGCCCCTTTATAACTATAGGTAACGACGGGATACTATTTACTACGCGATAATAAGCTATAAGCTTATTAATAAGGTAAGGGGGACGCTACTATAACGACTCCGTAACGCGGGCGAGGTATAGGCGAAGCTTTAAAAATAGGAGATAGTAGCTATATTAGTAAGATAGTTCTTAAGCTTAAGGCGCTTATAATAATTTAATTTAGTAATGCGATTATACTAAGGGGAAGATAAGGTATATATAGAAGCTCCGGCTATACTTTAGTTAAGAGGGGATATATATTAATTAAATCGCCCCCTTAGCTCGCTTAAAGGAATAACTTACTAATATAATAAAACGCTATAAAGCACTAAAACGCTAAAAACTTCCCCCCCTTAAGACCCTTATTTAGCTTATAAGGCCCTTATTAAACCTACTTTAAGCTAGTACCTTAGCTAGCTTCCCTCCTTAGTTCCCCCCCCCCTTAATACTAGTCCTTTACCTTAGCTAAAGTCTAAGCTCGTTATTATTATGCCCGGCGCCGCGTTAAGCGCGATTAAGAGCGACGGCGGACTTCTCTATTTAAGGAGTGCTATAAGAACGCCCCGCTTAGCTACGACTATAAGTTAAAGTAATAGGCGCCCTCCCCCTCCCGCGCTTATAACGACTTAAGGTCGCGGCGGGAGTAAAAGTAAAAGACGTTATCTTACTAGCAGCTTGCTAAAGTATTAGCTTTAAGGCCTACGGGGTTCTTAATACTAACATCGAAAGCGGTATAAGGCCGAGCTAAGTAAGGCGACCTAAATAATACTTAGTCGACTAAGCGGTATTAAGCGTTATAAGAAAATTAAGGGGGAGAGACCCGGCCTTACTATAAGCAAAAAACTAAAGGTACTTAAGGTTTAAGCTAAGGTCTTTAGTATCCCCCTCCTTACTAGCTAAGTTAGGAACGGGGGCGGCGCGGGCACGCTTTAGGGCGTTAGCTGCGGGGCTGCTAGCCTTAAAGGCACTGCTATTAAAGAGGCTACGAACCCGTTTCGGCGTAGCTAAGGCGACGTCGCGGCCTATAGACGGGCTAGGGGTAGGCGAGGTAAAGAGCGAAGTAAGGTCGTCGTTATAGTCGCTATCGCTACCGCTCTTAAGGTCGGAAACGATAAAAGTAGTATCGGAACCGGGTAAGGGGCTAACCTTATCTTTAAGGACTTTAGTTTCGGTCTCGGCCTTATTATTATTACCGTTATCGTTATCCCGGTCCTCCCCTTCCTTTAGCTTATTATTACTAATATTAAGCTTAAGCTCCCTTAAGTCGGACTTATTAGTCTTAATAGTCTTTCCTTTACTTTTACCTTTAAGCACCCCCTTATACTTAAGCTTGCGGGTAAGGGCGGCGCGCTCTTAAGTATAGGCCTTAGCGAGAACCTTAGCTTAGGCCTTCTTTTTAGCTTTAGCCTTAGCTTTAAAGTCCTTTAAAATAACGGGAACCTTAAAGGGCGGGGGCTTAAGCAAGACAAGAGCGGCGCGGGTACGCATAAGGTCTAAGTTAGGTAAGAGACCCTTAAGGGCAACATCCCGGCCCTTATAGCCGCTAAAGCTAAGGTAGTTAGCTACTATAAATAGCGCGTTCTTTATACTTTTTAGGTTCCGGGCTATAGTATAAACGGTTTAATAGATAACTATAATAGTGCCGTTAACTTTATTAGCGAGCTTAGCGTTAGCCTCGCGGGCCGTATACGCGTTATTAATAAAGCGGCCGAGGGTAAAGGTAAGTAGCTTAATATTTTCGTTAAGGGAAGCCGGACCGGGGGGGGCACTAAACGTAAAAGCCCGTACTATAATAAAGCCGGCACGCTACTAAAGCTTTATCGCTATAAAGGCGAGCTTTATATATATAAAGCGCTTAATAAGCCGGCCGGATTTATACGACTCCTTTTAAGCAGTATAAAGCTTATAAGCTATATCTTCGCTTATAGCGGTAAGCTATAAAGGAGATTAGCTAAGGTATACGGATAGGTTTAATGTAAAGCTACTTACTTAAAAATAAAAACGGTTACCTAAAGAGTATATAATATATACTTTTATAAAGATAGCTAAGAGAGGATTAGCTATACGGACTACGTACGCCTTTATAGCAGACACGACTTAAATATATATAAGCTTAGTTTTAATAGCCTTAAAAAACCGTAAGTATATCGTCGCTTAATAAATAGCCTATATACGTATAATAAGGAATTTTGCGCTTAGTACTACGATAGGCCTAGGCCTCTTTATCCTTAGTATCTTTACTTAGTAGCTTAAGGAGTAGACTTATATTAAGGTTAGAAAAAGTAACTTTCTTTTTTAGTATAATAGCGATAAAGAAAACGAAAGCGATAATAGCGGAATAACGGTTATATAAAAGAGGCGGGGCGGTAAGAAGGCGGTAAGCTTATAAGAAAGATAAGCGCGTTTATAGTAAAAGAAGGAGGAGTGCGAGTATATACGCGCGGTACGCGGGAGGCTTTATCTTTAACGCTAAGCGCGAGATTAGTAACTAAGCGGCGCGAATAAATAATAGTCCCGATTAAGAATATACACGTATAGCGGGGCGCCGAATTCGTATTAGCGGGGACCGCGACGGACTTACTATTTAAGGTTACGCCGTCCGCGGGAGGGGCGCGGGTTAAAATCCCGTTTACCCCTCCCGCCCTTATATTAAGAGGGTGGATAAGGGGGATAAGAGAGGGTTTACTGCTTATACCTTAGGCCTAAAGCGCGATACTCCGGACCGCGGGCCGCTTAGGTTAAAGGCGGCCCTAGCCTCGCTAAGCCGCGTCGAACTGCTTAGTAAGCGGGATATACTCGCGGCGGAAGATATACTCCCTTTTCCTTATATAAAGTTATAAGACCTTATGCGAGGCGGACTAAGCGCGAATAAAGAGAGGTTTTACCCCGGGCACTCCGGTTTTTCCCTCCTATTTATAAATATCGAATTTTTAAAAACCTAGATTAAGTCTTTAGCGTAAACTTAATAATAATATCCGTCTTTATTAAGCGGTCGAAAAATATAACTTATAGTCTTAATAAGCTCTTAATAAATATTTAAAGCGTCTTAAACTATCCTTTAAGTATATATAAAGTATAGCTAGTTAGTCCTTACTTATTTATAGGTTAAACTTATTTTTTTTTTTTTAGGAAGTACTTTTAAGATCCTTAAATATATTTAACTTATAGTTAAGGAAGAATTTCCTTATATTCGTTAATCTATTTATTAATATCTTAGTTTTTAATTAAATAGTATAAGGATTCTTATAAATAGATATCTAGCTTTTAGTAAATTATTATAATTAAGTAGTTAAGCTAATAAAGCGTGGCCTTAGCTTTATATTTTAAGCGTAATATTTAAAGCTTAAAGTTAGACCTTATTATTATATTTTTAATAATAAAGTACTCCTTATTAAGTCCTTATAGTACTATATTTACTTAGATTTAAAACCGTCTTTATAAGGCGGAGATCTATTAGCTTAGTTTAACGCTAAGCTTACTAAGTTCTTTTTATTATAGTTTTAAGAGATCTAGAAAATATTATTCTGCCGCGCTTTATTAAAGGAAAAAGGGTAATTAAATAACTAGTTTATCTATATAAGCCTTACCTTTATTAGCGTTTTAGTAAATAAAGTTAATAAAACGGTTTACCTTTTAAAATATACTAGCTTTATTATCTTTTTAGACTTTATTTAAGGATACTTTTAGCGGTCTTAATAAGTTAAATATTTTTATATCCTTAGCTTATAGTTAAGGTTTTTCTTAAAGCTTAGTAAGCGCGTCTTTTTTTTATAGTACTTAAAGGAGACTAAAGAATTATTCGTTTAATATTACTACTATTTTTATTAAAGGGCTTAAAGCTATACTTAGCCTTAATATTTATGCGCTAAGTATAAATAGGTTTAGCTTACTAAAAGTATTGCTTACCGCGTTTTTATTGCTTATTATTAAAGCCTTAGTCTTAATACTCTTATTTAGTGCTTAACCTTTTATTTTATATATATCTTAAAGTCCGGTATACTATAAAACCTTAAGTATAAAAGGCTTATTTTTATTAATTAATAGTCTTAAAAACGCCTTAGTTAGCGCGGCTATAGTAAATAAGGCTAAATAGCGATACTAAACTAAGAAACTATTAAGTATCCTTTAAAGCAGATTTCCGGTTAAGGCCTATAGCTTAAACTTTATTAATAATATATAGTAAGAATATCCGCTAAGCTTATTATCTTAAGCAAAAAGTAGCTTTAATATAAGCTTAATCTAAAAGGTATTTAATAAGTTAAGAGCCGGATAGTATTAAGGTTAACTTATTCTTACTTCTTTTATTTAAAAGATAAATAATCCTGTTAAGTAATATTAAATTTAGTTTTCTTAATTATATAGGTTTTATTATTTTATAGTTTATTTTTAATTAGTGTTTTAAAAGCAGATTACGTCTTAAAAAGCGGTAGTCTTAGCTTAGCTAAGGAAGACTTATTTTCTATATTATTTAGCTTTATAAGCTATTATAATATAATACCTTAAAAAAAGGTAAAAGAGATTATTAAACTAGTATACTTAGTATTACGGAATTTAAATAGCTATGCTTAGACTCCTTACTTTACTCTTAAAAAGCCTTATAAAACCCCGCGATAAAAACGTTTAAAGTACGTATTATAAAGGCTCGCTTAAAAAGATATAACGGATATTATTAGTTAGACCCCTTTAAAGCTTTTAAGATATAACTACGAAGGCTTAAGAGCTAATTTAACTATAGTTTACGATATTTCTAACTATAAAAAATACTATAAAAACTACTAAGGAGATTCCGCTAGTATCTTTAAAGGATATTTAAGGATTTCCGTAGGATATGCGAACTATAGTTCGGCTTATATTTAACTATAAAAGCACCTTAAAAGATATAGGATAGACTTTACCGCGATTTTAAAAGGATATTTTAAGATATTTAAAGGATTTCCTTAACTATAGTTTATAGTATTTTTAACTAAGCTTATACTTAATTTATTAAGTAATTTTATAAGGATATTTATAGTTTATTTATATATTAATAATAAATAAAAGGATAGTATAGTTTAAGATCTTAAAAATTAGCTTAAAGAACTAAGTATAAAGTAGCTATCTATACTTTAAAGAAAAAAGAAGCTTTTTACTATTTTTAAACCCTTATATACGTTTATATATAGTAATTAGTCTATTATACCGGCTTAATTAGCAGTAATTAGTTTATAATACCGGCCTTAATTAGTAGTAATTAGTTTATAGTTCTAGTCTTAACTAGCGGTAATTAGTCCGCGCTTTATCCCCTTATTTTTATACTATAAAGCATAGTAAATAATAGTAATTCTTACTTATCTAAACAGAAATCCCTTAAATATCCGTTAAGCTAAAAGCGATTATATTATATAATTAAGTACTTATTTTAGAAGAAGTTAAACACTAAACGATATTTTCTTTAATAAGAAGCTCTTATTAGCCTTTAAGTTTAACTTTAATAATAAGCACCTTTTCTTTATTATGCTTATAATAAAACTTCGAAATAAGTAAGTTATAAAAGCGGAAAAGGCCGCGGCCTACTAAGTATACTAGTTAAATAATCTCCTTTACCTTTTTTAAGGTATAATACCGCAATAGCTTATAGAGCTAAATAAAATATAGAAAAAGTCCTATTTAGCTAAGCTAAGACTACCGCCTTTTAAGAGGTAATCCGCTTTTAAAATACTAATAAAGAATAAACTATAAAACGATAAAACCTATATAACTAAGCAAACTAAATTTAGTATTACTTAAATAGATTAAATATTATTTAAATAAAAGAAGTAAGAATAAGCTAACCTTAAACCTATTTAGCTCCCCGCTTATTAAATACTTTCCGGATTAAGCTTATTATAAAGTTCCTTTTTTCTTAAGACGATAAGCTTAGCGGATATTTTTACTATATATTACTAATAAAGTTTAGTTTAAAGGCCTAAACCGGAAATCCGCTTTAAAGGATACTTAGTAGTTCCTTAGTTTAGTATTACTATTTAGCCTTATCCGCTATAGCCGCGCTAATTAAAGTATTTTTAAGACTTTAAATTAATTAAAATAAGTCTTTTACGCTTAAGGCCCCGCGGCGTACTAGATTTTAAGATATATATAAGACGAAAAGTTAAGCGCTTAGTAAGAATATTAAGACTAAGACCTTAATATTAAGCGATAAAGATATAGTAAGCGATACCTTTAATAAGCTAAACCTATTTATACTTAGCGCGTAGATACTAAGACTAAGTATAGCTTTAAGCCCCTTAGTAAGAATAGTAATAATATTAAACGAATAATCTTTTAGTCTCCTTTAAGTATTAAGAAATAAAGACGTGCTTATTTAGCCTTAAAGAAAACCTTAACTATAAGCTAAGGATATAAGAAGATTTAACTTATTAAGACCGCTAAAAGTATCCTTTAATAAAGTTTAAAAAGATAATAAAGCTAATATATTTTAAAGAGTAGACTATTTTATTAACTTTATCCGCTAAAACGTATATTAAAGCGAGGCTTATATAGATAAATTAGTTATTTCATTGCCTTTTTTCCTTTAAAGACGTGCGGCGGAATAGTATTTTAAAGACCTTTTAAAACTATAATTAGAAGAACTTAATAAGCTTAGTATTAAACTAAGCTAATAGATCTCCGCCTTATAAAAACGGTTTAAAATCTGCTTTAATATAGTAATATAAGCACTTAATAAAAAGCACTTTACTATAAAAAAGATAATAATAAGGTCTGACTTTAAGTTTTAAATATTACGCTTATAATATAAAGCTAAAGCCGTGCTTTATTAGTTTAATTACTTAACTATAGTAATTTACTAAAAGCTAAATATCTATTTATAAGAATTCTTATAATATTTAGGAAGAAATAAAGATATTAATAAATAGATTAACGAATATAAGGAAATTCTTTTTTAGCTATAAGTTAAATATACTTACGGATCTTAAAAGCACTTATTAACGCAAAAGAAATAGGTTTAACCTATAAAAAAGTAAGGGCTAACTAGCTATACTTTATATATACTTAAAGGATAGTTTAAAACGCTTTAGCTATCTATTAAAGGCTTATTAAGGCTATAAGTTACGTTTTTAAACCGCTTAGTAAGGGCGGATATATTATAAGCTTTATAGCGCTTACTAAGTTAAAGGAGAAACCTATTTAAATAGCTAAGAATATAAGCTAAAGTCCTTTAGCTTTAAAAAAAAAGAACCTTTAAGACTATATACTTATTTATACTTAAGCTAAAGTAAGTATACTTTATAACTAAAAAAGAAATTATAGTAAAAACTAATAACTATTTAAAAGATAAAGAGTATAATATAAAAAGAGCTTAAACGGATACCGATAAAAGCTTAAAGAAAACCGCAATCTATATTATAGTAAACTTAGTTTAAGAGGCTAATAAAGTATATAGATTTTATAGCGAAGTATTTCCCTTAAAAAATAAGCTTTATAGATATATTAAAGATAAACACCCCCTTAACCTTAGCTAAGACGTTATTATATAAAGACGTAGCTTAGTATAGTAAGTAGTAATTTAAAAGCTATAAAACGTTTAAATAGTTAAGACTTCTTTTAATATTTAACTATTAAGCCCTAATAAGCTATAACTATTTACCTATATACGCTTCTTAGTTTATAAAAAAGAAGGGCTTAAGATAAGTATTAAAGCTTATATAGATATTAAAGTAAACTAAAGCCTTATTTAAGCTAACTTAGTAAAAACCTTTTAAGATATAACTATAAACTCCTCTTAATAAATTCCTATCTAAGAAGTAAAAAAGACGGCTATTATTAAATAAGTAGAATTTACTATATATATACTAAGAAGGCTAAATAGTAGCCTTATAGTTATAAAGGTAAGGATTAGCGCTTAAATAGTAAAACGCTTAGCGGCTAATATATTACTTAACTAAGACCTTTTCGTTTTTTATTAAGGGGACCTTATTAACTTTATATTGGTCTTATAAATTAGAGCTTATAAAGAGATTAAAGCTAAAGTTAAGATAGTTTAGCTAAAACTAGTAATATATAAATAAGTAATCTGCTTAGTTATTATAACTATTTTAACTAATTTTAACTACGCCTAACTTATATAAATCTAGGCGCTGCTATTAAAGCATAATATAGTATTTTTCCTTAACGACTTTAAGCTCGCTTAGATAATAATATAGGATTATAAGAGCTTTTTAGCGATAAACTATTTTAAGGAACTATTAATACTTTATTAAGGCTAAAAAGTAAGGATAATTACGGACCTTAATAAGCAGTTTTAGCTATATAAGAAGGTTAATACTACTACTCCTTTAGTAAAAGTCCTTATAAAAATTCCGGATAGGATAAACCCCGCTAAGGACTTCTTATAAAAGGATCTTATTGCAAACTATAAGCTTAAAATTAGCTAAACTAAAGACTTACTTAAACTTATTATTAATAAGAGCGTTTAAATCTACGCTAAGGACTTAAAATGCGTATTAAAGGTTTAAGATCTCCTTTAATCGTTTCCTTACTTTTAAAGGGATAAGAGATTAATTTATATAAATAAATCCGAATATATCTATATTCCCTTAATAAAAAGATAGTAATACTAATAAATCGTATTAAGATTATACCTATTAAGCGATAAGGATAAGAAGGTAGTAAATAAATATTTAGCTAGCTAACTAAATAAGGACGATTAAAATAAGTTTATAAGCCGACTTTATTTATAGCGCTAGTATTTATAGTATAAAAGATATTAAACGGGAAAAAAAGGGATAAGTAGTTAAAAACTTAAAGAGGATTAACGCTATTACTACCTTAAATACTTACTTAATATACCTTTAAAGCGATATAATTAAACGCTTTTAAGGAAAGAAGTTTATTTGTGCGGTAAACGTATAATTATTTTTTTATTAGTTCTTAGTTTACTAAAACTATTAAGAAAGGTTTATAGTTATAAGCTATTATAAGCTAAAAAGATTATTAGTAATACTTATAAGCTTTAAAAACTTTTAAGCATACGTTTAAAGGTTTATTAATAACGTCCTTTATAAATACTAAGAATATATAGCGGCTTATATTAACGATATTATTATTTACTTTAATATAGTTAAAGAATACTTTTAATACTTAAAGGTAGTATTCCGCGCTTATTATAACTATAATATTACCTTATCCGGATTAAAGTCTTTCTTAGCGTACTTATTTATATAGCTCCTTAGATTAAAAGTAAACGCTATTAGCTTAATAAATATAGATTAATATATATAAGCTTTAAAGGATATCGCGTTCTGAAAAAAACCTTTAATAGTTTAAAAAAGAATTAGCTTTACTAGGTAGCTATACTATTTAGTCTTATTTTTTACTAAAGAAGTTAATATCTTATAAAGATAAAAAATAAAGCTACTTTAAGTAAGATAAGAAGAAGGAGTTCCCTTAAACGGCTAAGGATAGGCTTAATATACCGCAAAAGCAGCTTTTTAGCTTACTTTAAAAGAAGAAAAGGCCTTTATAAATTTAACTAAAAAGCTTACTTAGCTTTAAACGGTTTACTACTTTAACCCTGCTTAATAACTATTTATTTAGATTAATATATCTTAAGAATACGAAGTAGCGGCTATAGCTTTTTACTTAAAGAAAGGCACGAAATAAGATAAAAAGACCCTACTAGCCCGGACTAAGGTCTAGCTTATTATCTATTTAAGCCGCGCCCTTTAAAGCGGAGAGCCTTAATATTAGCCTACGGAGCTTAAAGTAGCCGGTTAAGTAAAAGTAGTCTATAAGTTACGTATAATAGTACTATATATAAAAACGCTATAAGTAGTTATATTTACCGACTATATAAGTACTTATAAAACTTTATACTAAAATTCCTTATTTTATATTAGTATAAAATCTAATAATAAGCAAGTCTTTATATCTTAATACTTAAGCTAATTCCCGCTTAAGGTATACTATATTTTAAGCGTTAAAAACGTTATGTTAAACGCTCTTTTATATTTACCGCACTAAGACGATAAGCTAATATTCTTAAACTAAAAAGAGGAATTAAAATATATTTAAGAAGATAAAATAATAAACTATATATTCCTCTATAAAAAAGCAATAATTAAATTGCCGCTCCGCTAAAAAATAATTAATAGATATATAAAGGATATATCTTAAGTAAAGATTATTATGTAGCTTAGCGATAAGAATAATATCCTTAAACTCCTATTTTTTTAGTCGTAGGGGTTGCTATACTTAATAAAGCATAATAAACGCCGGAGACTATATATCCTTATAACTTATACTAAAAAGATCGTTAAAGACGTCTACATTAAATATTTTTATACTAGCCGCACTTATATATAGTAAGATTTATTTAAGAGCTTCTTAATCTTATAGCTTAGTAGATATATAGATAAAGTTATAAATAGCAATAATACTTATTACTATAACTAAACCGATTAATATTAGACGCTAAGATAGCTTATTCCGATTTAAAGCTTACCGGTTTAATATTATATAATAGCGATAAACTTTATTATTAACCTCTTAATAGTTTAAGCCGAATAATCCTTATAAAAGGATTTTATAAAGACCTTTTTTAATACTTTATTAACTATAACTAATACATTGTTAAATATATATCTTCTTATCTTAAGTAATAATTAGTTTATAGCGGAAAACTAAGTATAAGCGTTATATACTAAGCTACTCCGTGCTAATTAAGGGATTTTAAAGGGGATAATTTTAAATTAAAACGTAAAGTTTACTTTAGTCCTTTAGCGGACTTTATAGTAAGCCTTTAAATCGAAGCTTCTTATATTTACCGCTTAGCACCTTTAAACTAACGGCTTATTAAAAAGACGAAACTAAACTATAAAAATCGCGCTACGATTCTTTATTATTAATTTCCTAAACCTATACTAAACCGATATACTTATTGCCTTTTAGTTTAGCCTTAATAATTCCTTTTTCTTAAAGAATTTATATAGCCTTAAATAGGCTTATTATAAAAATAAGAATAGATACTAGCCTTTAGTTCCTTAATAATTACTTATACTTATAAAACTAAGAGGTCTTATAAAAAGAAGCTAAGTTAGCTATTACTTATACTTAGGCCGCTATAAAGGATAGATATAATAAGAAATACTGCTTATTAGAAATTTAAGCTTAGTAATTAAGTTAAGCTATAGCTTAGTAAAGGTTATTATATTATAAATAGTAAACCGGCGAAGCTTTAATAAAAACGCACTAGGCCGTTTAAAGTTACCGCTAAAGAAAAATAGCTTACATACTAGTTAAATATAAAAAAGTCCTTTAATATCTATCCGGTCGTTTTAATAGTATACCTACGCTAAGTAAATAAGCTAGCTATATACTTAAGCTTAGTTTAAGATAAAAAGATACCTTACTTAAATAAGTAAAAAGTAAAACGAATCTTATAAAGCCGTATAATAAAAAAAGGCAGTAAAACGCTAAGGAAGGAGTTTTTTATAGCTTAAAAAGGCTAGCTAAGTAGCTATAACTTATAAGTAGACGAAAAAGCGGTCTTCTCGCTAAAGATCGTAAAAGCCTTCGAAAAAGCATAAAAGAAGTTAGCTTTTTAAGTAGTTCGGATAAAAGTATAATATACGGCCTTTATAACTTAATATAAAACTCTATAACTAAGAGAATTAAGTAGTTAAGCCTAAGTATAAGACTTAAAAGCTATTATAAGTTATAAGAAACTATAACTCGCTATACGTAAAGTAATTTATTATTTTAATAATAATATACCGCTATTTACCTTAAGTAATAAGGTCTTTTTAGCCTTATAATATACTTTTTAAAATTCTCTCCGCCGCTTACTTTCTTTCCCTTCCTTTTTTCTTTTTATAATTATATTTCCTTTTACCGCTAGCCTTAGCCCGCTATACCTCGCTTACCTTTATATATATAACTTTCTTTACTTTAAGCTTATAATTCTTATACTCCCGTTTTAAGTCTTTTTATTATTTAACGTTTTTTATAGCTAAGACTAGCTATTTTATTACTACTTCTTTAGCCCGCTTTCTTATAAGCCCTTATGCCTTTAATATAAAGGATATAAGTAAGCGCTTTAGCTCTATAAAAATAAAGCAGCTATTTTTCATAGCTTTAAGTTACTTAGTAAAAGTTAAAACCTTTAAGTTTAAGCCTTTATATAAACTTACGCCGCTTTCCGTAACCGCGCTTAAGCTAACGGATTCGACTTTAATTATAGTATTATAAAGGATAGCTTATACTACTATTTTTAAACTCTTAACTTAAACGACTTACCTCTTAGCTTTATGCTATAGCGTAGTTTAAACGGCCGGTTTTATAATAACTTAGCTATACCTCTTGCTTAGCTCTTACTATTTAAAAGCCCTTACCGCCTATATATTTTATAAGGTATAGCCGGAATTCTTTATTAATAAAATAACTAGCTAATACTTAACGCTTTTAAGTTAGCTAACCTTACTATAGTCTTAAGATTTATAATAGCTATTATAGCTAGTAGAAACCCGCTTTACTAAAACGATTAAAACGATATCCGCGCTATCTTTAACTATATATTTAAGGCCTAGCTTAACTAGTTTATAGCTAAGTTTATATAAGTATCTTAAGCTACTATAGCTAAAACTTAATCTTGCTTTATACGCGGTCTAGCCCGCGTTAAAAAATCCATATCCTAGCTTATAGCCGCTTTAAGCTTTAAGGACCCGTTTGATCCCGCTTAGCAAACGCTCTTTCCCCCCGCTATTACGCTTAGCATAGCTATATAAAGGCATATAAGCGCCTTATTATAGTCTATCCGCCGTCCCTCTTTAACTTAAGGAGATAGCGATAACTAACTTTATAATATATTCCGCTGCCTTATTTTATAAAAGCCGCTAGTAGTAACTAATACGATCCTTAATAAGCCTAGCTTTATAAGCCTATACTTTAGTAACGAGATTATAATAATCGGAAGTTTCCGCTTAGCTATAAACTACGCTAAGTTTTACTTATATGCTTATAAAGAGTCTAAACGCGACTAAACTTTAACCTAAGCGATAAAATTCCTAAGCTTTAATACCCGCCTTATTAGCTATATTAACTACGCGCTTTATATTTTTACTTTTAAGGCCCCCTTTATAAAAAGGTTCTTTAAGACTATTAAATATATTTAAAACCTTAAAAGCGAGGAGTTAAGCACTAAAGCTATTAAAGACCTTATTACTTACTTTTTAGCGGGAATATAAATATTTAATACCTTAATACTAACTATACTTATTAATATTAGTAAGATCGCTTACCTTTACCTTAATACCTTTTTAGTAGCTAGAGGCGCGTTAGTTAGCGGAAAGGCATAAGTAGTAGCGCCGCATAAAAAAAATAACAAGTTAAAAAGCCTAGTAACGGAAAGCGGGGGATAGCTATAATAAAAGTAATAAGTAAGATATAATATCTCGCTTATAAGCGACTTATAAAGCTAGTAAGTAGTATAAAAGACTTAGTAGAGGATTTAAAGTAGTATAAAAGGTAAGTAAGATAATAATATAAGATAAGGCTTAAATAAAGCTAGTCTTTTTTAACGTATCCCGCTAAGGAAATCGAATATTTCTTAGCGCGGAGACTCCTTACTACTTAATAAGTGCTTAGATATATACCTTAAAAGAAAGTTAAAAACCTTATTATAAGATTTAGCTAAACGCGCTAGTCGCTTTAATAAAAATAAAGATATACGATTAAATAAGTAATAAGGGTTTATAATAACGCTACTTACTTATTATCTTAAGCTACCTAGCTATTATTTGCTAAATAGGCCGAAAAGACAATTTAAAGGATAAAGATAGCCGACTATTAATATAGCGTAAAAACGCTATAATAAAGCTATTACTTAGCGCCCTTTTTACTTTATTCTTACTTTAAACTTATAAGGACGTTAGCGTTTCTTTTTTACTTAAAGGAGTTATTATAGAATTTAAACGGCTATGCTTAGACTTCTTACTTTACTTTTAAGGAGCTTTATAGAACCTTATAATAAAAACGCTTACGAAGGCTTACTTAAAGAGATATAATAAATATTACCGGTTAGACCCCGCTAAGGCTTTTAACATATAATTATAAAGGCTTAAAAGCTTATTTAATTATAGTTTACGATATTTTTAACTATAAAAGATACTATAAAAACTATAAAGCGGATTCTGCTAATATCTTAAAGAGATATTTAAGGATTTCCGCGGGATATCTTAACTATAGTTTAGCTTATTTCTAACTATAAAAGCACCTTAAAAGATATAGGATAGACTTTACTGCGATTTTTAAAAGATATTTAAGGATATTTAAAAGATTTCCTTAACTATAGTTTATAGTGTTTTTAACTAAGCTTATACTTAGTTTATTAAGTAATTTTATAAGGATATCTACGGTTTATCTATATATTAATAATAAATAGAAGGATAATATAATTAAAGATCTTTAAAATTAGCTTAAAGAACTAAGTATAAAGTAGCTAGCTATACCTTTAAGAAAAGATAAGCTTTTTACTATTTTTAAACCCTTATATACGTTTATATATAGTAATTCGTTAATTATACCGGCTTAACTAGCGGTAATTAGTTTATAGTACTAGCCTTTACTAGCGGTAATTAGTCTGTGCTTTATCCCTTTATCTTTACGCTATAAAGCATAGTACTAAATAAGCTATAGCCTTTTTTACTTTTATAGCTTACTTATTTAAAAGTTTTATTATAAGTATATTAAGTAAAACGTGATTATTCTTAAGGTTAAACTAAAAAGCTAATAAGGGCTTCTTATTAAAAAAATATCGTTTAGTAGTTAACTTTTTATAAGATAAGTGCTTAATTATATAATATAATCGCTTTTAGCTTAGCGAATAATTAAAGGATTTTTATTTTAATTAGTAAGAATTACTACTATTTACTACGCTTTATAGTATAAAGATAAGGGCATAAAGCATAAACTAATTACTATTAGTTAAAGCTAGTACTATAAACTAATTACTATTAATTAAGGCTAGTACTATAAATTAATTACTATAAGTTAAGCTAGTATAACGGGCTAATTACTATATATAAACGTATATAAAAGTTTAAAGATAGTAAAAAGCTTATCTTTTCTTTAAAGTATAGCTAATTACTTTATACTTAGTCTTTTAAGCTAATTTTAAAGGGTTTTAACTATACTATCTTACTTTTTATTATTAATATATAAATAAACTATAAATATCTTAATAGAATTACTTAATAAACTAAGTATAAGCCTAGTTAGAAATACTAAAACCTTTAGTTAAGGAAATCCTTTAAATATCCTTAAATATCTTTTAAAAACTATAGTAAAGTCTATTTTATCTCTTTTAAGGTACTTCCTTAATTTAAAATTAGCTAAACTATAATTAAGATATCCCGTAAAAATTCTTAAATATCCTTTAAAAATACTAGCGGAATCCGTTTAATACCTTTTATAGTATCCTTTATAATAAAAATATTATAAACTAAAATCGGATAAGCTTTTAAGTATTCGTAGTTATATCTTAAAAACCTTAGCGGTATTAAATTAGTAATATCCGTTATATCTCCTTAAGCGAGCTTTTATAGCGCGTGCTTTAAGCATTCCCGCTATAGGGTTTTATAAGGCTCTTAAAGAGTAAAATAAAGAGTCCGGGCGTGGCTGTTTAAATTTTATAATACTTATATAAGTTTAAGTATTACTATTAAAGCGGGATATAATAATTTTTTTTAACGGCTTTAAGCTTACGTAAATAATAATATAAGACTATAAGAGCTTTATAGCAATAAACTACTTTAAGAAACTACTAGTACTTTACTAAGGTTAAAAGGTAAGAATAATTACTGACTTAAATAAGTATTTTTAGCTATATAAGGAGGGTAATACTACTATTTTTTTAGCAGAAGTCTTTATATAAAACCTAGATAAAATAAGACTTTTTAAAGACTTTTTATAAAACATTTTTATAGTAAACTATAAGCTTAGTAATAGCTATACTAAGAACTTGCTTAAACTTATTATTAATAAAAGTATCCGGATTTATACTAAGGACTTAAAATACATATTAAAGGTTTAAAATATCCTTTAATCGTTTCCTTGCTTTTAAAAAAATAAAGGAGTAGTATATATAAACGATTTGCAATATATAAATATTCTTTTAGTAAAAGGATAGTAATACTAATAACTTCTATTAAGATTATACTTATTAAGTGATAAAGATAAGAAAGTAGTAAATACGATATTTAGCTAGCTAACTAAGTAAGGATAATTAAAACGGGTTTATAGGTTAACTTTATTCGCGGCGCCGGTCTTTATAGTTGTTAAATAGACAATTTGTAAGTAAATATATACATACTAAGTAAACGAAGAACTTATTAGTAATATTCTACGTTGTCCCTTTAAAGAAGAAGGGAACAAACACTCCTATATATATATATATAAATAGCCCCTTATTATAGGCCCTTAAATAATATAATAATTCGTACGTATTATTATTCCTTTATAGGTATTATAGGTCTTAGTATAATATAATACTCCGTACGTATTATTGCTCCTTTATAGGTGTTGTAGGTCGTAGTATAATATAACACTTCGTGCGTGTTATTACTCTTTTAATAATAGTATAGAAGATAGTAAGTAAAAAGAAAAAAGAATAAGTAATTATAAATCTATAAGGGATTGATACGATTATTACCTTAAACGCTTACTTAATACCGCTTTAAAGGAATAATAACTAAACGCCTTTAAGAAAAAAAGTTTATTAATATAGTAAACGTATAATTATTTTTCTACTAGTTTTTAGTTTATTAAGACTATTAAAAAAGATTTATAATTATAAGCTATTACGGGCTAAACAGGTTATTTATAATACATATAAGCTTAAAAGCTCCTTAGTATATATTTTAAGATTTATTAATAACGTCCTTTATAGATATTAAGAATATATAGCGGCTTATATTAATATTATTATTATTTACTTTAATACAGCTAAAAAATACCTTTAATACTTAAAGGCGGTATTCCGCGCTTTTTATAACTAAAATATTACCTTATTTAAGCCAAAGTCCTTTTTAATATACTTATCTATAGAACTTCTTAGATTTAAGGTAAACGCTATTAGGTTAAGAAATATAGATAAACCTATATAAGCCTTAAAGTATATCACGTTCTTAAAAAACCTTTAATAGCTTAAGAAATAAATTAGCTTTACTAGGTAGCTACGCTATATAGTCCTGTATTTCGCTTAAAAAGTTAACGTCTTATAAAAACGAAAAATAAATCTACTTTAAGTAAGATAAGAAGAAGGAGTCCCCTTAAGGGGCTAAGAGATAAGTATAATATACCGCAAAAGCTGCTTTTTAGGTTACTTTAAAAGAAGAAAAGACCTTTGCGAATTTAACTAAAAGACCTTACTAAGCCTTAAACGATTTACTACTTTAACCCCGCTTTATAACTATTTATTTAAATTAACGCGTTATAAAAATATAAAGTAACGGCTATAACTTTTAACTTAAAGAAAGGTATAAAATAAAATAAAAAGACTTTACTAGCGCGGGCGAAGGTTTAGCTTATTATTTACTTAAGCTATACTTTTTAAAGTAAAGAACCTTAATACTAACTTATAAAGCTTAAAGTAGCTAGTTTAATATAAGCGGTTTTTAAGCTACTTACTATAATACTATCTATAAAAACGCTATAAGTAGTAATCTTTACTAACTATATAAGCACTTATGAAATTATATACTAAAAGTCCTTATTTTCTATTATTATAAAATCTAATAATAAGCTAGTTTTTATTTCTTAATAGTTTAGCTAATTCCCGCTTAAATTATATTATATCTTAAGCGTTAAAAACGTTATACTAAACGCCCTTTTATATTAACTATATTAAAACGATAAGCTAGTATCCTAAAACTAAGAAAGGGAATTAAAAAGTTTTTATTAAAATAAGATAATAAACTATATATTCTTTTAGATAAATGCAATAATTAAATTACTACTCCGCTTAAGAATAATAAATAGATATAAAAAGAATATATAGTAAGCAAAATTTATTACATAGCTTAGCAATAAGAACAGTATCTTTAAGCTCCTATTCTTTTAGTTATAAGGGCTATTATAATTTTTAAAAAACGATAAACGCTAAAAACTATATATCCTAAAGACTTATAATAAGAAAATTATTAAAAACCCTTACGCTAAATACTTTTATATTTACCGCACTTATATATAATAAAATATTTTTAAAGGCTCTTTAATCTTATAGCTTAGTTAATAAATAAATAAAGTTTTAAATAGCTATAACGCCTATTACTATAACTAAACAGACTTAAGTTAGATATTAAAGTAACTTATCTTAATTTAAAGCCTATAAGATTAATACTATATAATAGTAATAGACTTTATTATTAAACTTTTAGTAGTTTAAGCTAAATAATCCTTATAAAAGGATCTTATAAAAAACTTCTTTTATACTTTACTAATTATAATTAATAAATTCTTAAAGATATATCTCTTTATTTTAAGTAACGACTAATTTATAGTAAAAGACTAAGTATAAGCATTATATATAAAGCTACTTCGCGCTAATTAAGGGATATTTAAAGGAATGATCTTAAACTAAGATATAAAGTTTACTTTAGCGTTTTAGCGGACTTTATAGCAAGCCTTTAAATTAAAGCTTTTTATACTTACTACTTAGTACCTTTAAACTAATAGCTTATTAAAAAGGCAAAACTAAATTATAAAAATCACGCTATAATTCTTTACTATTAATTTCTTAGACTTATGCTATACTTATATACTAATAGCGTTTTAGTTTAGCCTAAATAACTCCTTCTTATTAGTAATTTATATAGCTTTAAACGAGCTTATTATTAAAAAAAATAGATTATAAGCTTTAGGTTTTTAGCGATTACTAATATTTATAAAACTATTAAGTCTTATAAGAAAATACTAAGTTAGCTATTACTTACGCTTAAGCTATTATAAAAAATAGATATAATAAAAAATGCCGTATATTAAAGTTTAGGCTTAGTAATTAATTTTAGCTATAGCTTAATAAAGGGTATTATATTGCGGATAGTAAACTAGCAAAACTTTAAAAGAAACGTATTAAGCCGTTTAAAGTTACTATTAAAGTAAAATAGCGTATATATTAATTAAATATAAAGGGATCCTTTAATATTTATTTAGTTGTTTTAATAGTATAACTACGCTTAGCAGACGAGCTAGCTATATACTTAAAGCTAGTTTAAGATAAAAGAACGCTTTTTTAAAATAAATAAGAAGTTAAACGAATTTTATAAAGTTATATAATTAAGAAGGGCGGCGGAAAGCTATAAAAAGAGTTTCTTATAGCATAAGAAGGATAGCTTAATAGCTATAACTTATAAGTAAACAAAAACGTAGTTTTATTACTAAAAATCGTAAAGGCCTTTAAAAAAAAAAAAAAGAGTAAGCTACTTAAGTCGTTTAAATAAAAGTATAATAAGAGGCCTTTATAACTTAATATAAAACTCTTTACTTAAGAGAATTAAGTAATTACGCTTAAGTAGTAGACTTAAAGACTATTATAAGTTATAAGAAACTTTAACTTACTATGCTAAAAGTAATTAATTATTTTAATAATAATACGCCGCCGCTTACCTTAAGTAATAAGGCCTTTTTAGCTTTGTAATATACTTATTTAAATTCTCTCCGCCGCTTAACCTCTTTTTCTTTTCCCTCTTTCTTTAAACTATACTTCTTTTAGCTACTAGCCTTAGCCCGCTATACCTTACTTACTCTTATATATATAGCCTTTCTTACTTTAAGTTTATAATCTTTATACTCTTATTTTAAGTCTTTTTATTATTTAACATCTCTTATAGCTAAAACTAGTTATTTTATAATAACCTTTTTAGCTTGCTTTTATATATGCATTTATATGTTTAATATAAAGGATTTAAGTAAGCGCTTAAGCTATATAAAAATAAGGCGGCTATACTTTATAGCTTTAAGTCTTTTAATAAAAGCTAAAACCTTTAAGTTTAAGCTTTTATATAAACCTACGCTACCTTTTAAAACTACGCTTAAACTAATAAGCTTAACTTAAATTATAATATTCTAAAAGTTAGCTTATACTACTTTCTTTTAACGCTTAACTTTAATAACTTACCCCCCGGCCTTATTTTACTATATAGTTTAAATAGCTGCTTTTATAATAACTTAACTATACCTCCCGCCTAGCTCTTATAGCTTAAAAGCCGCCGCTGCTTATATAACTTTTAAAGTATAGCTAAAAACCTTTACTAGTAAAATAACTAGCTAATACTTAATGCCTTTAAGCTAGCTAACCTTACTATAGTCTAAAGATTAATAGTAGCTATTATAGCGAGTAGAAACCTACTTTAACTAAATAATTAAAAAGATATCTGCGCTATTCTTAACTATATATTAAAGACCTAGCTTAACTAGTTTATAGCTAGGTTTATAATAGTATTTTAAACTACTATTATAAAAACTCTATCTCGCTTAATATATAATTCAGCCCGTATTTTAAAATCCCCTTTTAGCTTATAGCCGCTATAATCTTTAAAGACTTATTTAGTCCCCCTTAGTATATACTTTTCTCCTTAGCCGCTATGCTTAGCCCGGCTATATAAAGGCGTATAAGTGCTTTATTTTAGTCTATCCGCCGCCTTTTTTAAACTTAAGTAGATAATAATAACTAAGCTTATAATATATTCCGCCGCTTAATCTTATTAAAGCTATTAATAGTAATTAATATAATCCTTAATAGGCCTAGCTTTATAAGACTTTATTCCGGCGATAAGATTATAATAATTAAAAGTTCTTACTTACCTATAAAATATATTAAGTTTTCTTTATAAGCCCGCGAAGAATCTAAGAGCAACTTAACTTTACTTAAAGCAATAAAGTTCTTAAGGTTTAATATCCGCCTTATTAAGTTTACTAACTACGCGCTTTATATTCTAAGCCTTAAGGCCCTTTTTATAAAGAGGTTTTTTAAGACTATTAAATACGTTTTAAACTCTTTAAGTAAGGAATTAAGCATTAAAGTTAATAAGAACCTTATTACCCGCTTTTAAGTGAGAATATAAACGTTTATTACTTTAATACTAATTATTTTTATTACTATTAGTAGAACGACTAAGCCTTACCTTAATACTTTCTTTTAAGCTAAACGCGCGTTAATAAAGAAAAAAGCGTAAGTAGTAAGGCTATATAAAAGGAATAATAAAGTAAAAAGTTTAGTAATAAAAAGTAAGAAATAGCTAGAATAGTCATAGTAAGTAAGATATAATATCTTACTTATAAGCAGCTTATAAGCTTAATAGGTAGTATAAAGAACTTAGTAAGAGATTAAGTATAAAAAGTAAGTAATATAATAAAATAAAATAAACCTTAAATAAACTAGTTTTTTATAACGTATCTTACTATAAAAAGAAAAATATTCCTTAGCGTAAAGACTCCTTACTATTTAATTAACGCTTAAACGTTCGCTTAAGGAAAAGTTAGAACTTTTACGATTAAATTTAGCTAAATATACTAATCGCCTTAATAAAATAAAGATATATAATTAAATAAGTAGTAAGAATTTATAATAAAGCCGCTTACTTACTATCTTAAGCTACTTAACTACTATTAGCTAAATAAGCGAAAAAAACTATTAAAAGATAAGGATAGTATACTATTAATATAGTATAATATACTTCTATAAAACTATTTCTTAGCGCCCCTTTTACTTTATTTTCACTTTAAACTAATAAGGATATCGGCTTTTCTTTCTTACTTAAAGGATTTATTATAAAATTTAAACGGCTATGCTTAAACTCCTTACTTTACTTTTAAAGAGCCTTATAAAACCTTATAATAAGGACGCTTTAAGTATTTACTATAAAGGCTTACTTAAAATAAAATGTTTAACCGTCTAACTATATAAAAACATTGCGCGGTAGTTATTATATAATAGGATAATTAAGGTATATATCGGATTTATACCTAAATAGCCTCCTTATCTTAATATACTAAGTATAAAAGATATAATAGTAAGAAACCCGCGTATATACTACGGTAAAAAACCTATACCTCTATTAAGAATTAAATAAGGTGCTATATAAAAGCCGGGCTTAAAATTATAAAATGTCTTACTGTTTATCTACTATGCTTTACGGTATAAGGATAAGGGGATAAAGTATAAACTAATTACTACTAGTTAAGGCTAGTACTACGGACTAATTACTACTAATTAAAGCTAGTACTATAAACTAATTACTATTAGTTAAGCCGGTATAATAAACTAATTACTATATATAAACGTATATAAAGGTTTATAAATAGTAAAAAGCTTAGTTTATTACTAAAGCATAGCTAGCTACTTTATACTTAGTTCCTTTCCTTAAGCTAATTTTAAAGATCTTTAACTATACTATCTTATTATTTATTATTAGTATATAGGTAAACTATAAATATTCTTATAAAATTACTTAAAAAACTAAGTATAAGCCCGGTTAGAAATACTACAAACTTTAGTTAAGGAAATTCTTTAAATATCCTTAAATATCCTTTAAAAATCGTAGTAAAGTCTATCCTATGTTTTTTAAAGTGCTTCCTTAGTTAGAAATAAGCTAAACGATAGTTAAGATATCCTGCGGAATCCTTATATATCCTTTAAAAATACTAGCAGACTCCGTTTAGTAGTTTTTATAGTATCTTTTATAGTAAAACGCGTTATAAACTTTAGTTAAATAGGCTCTTAAGTATTTATAGTTATATTTTAAAAACCTTACTAAGGTCCGATTTATAATATTTATTATGTCTTTTTAAGTAAGCCTTAATATCGCGTGCTTTAAGCCTTTCCGCCGCGGGGTTTTATTAGGCTTTTTAGGAGTAAAGTAAGAAGTCTAAGCATAGTTATCTAAATTCTATATTAACTCCCTTAAGTAAGAAAGAAAAGCTAACGTCCTTATTAGTTTAAAGTAAAAATAAAGTAAAGGGGGCGCTAAATAATAGCTTTATAGTAGCATTTTTACGCTATATTAATAGTATACTATCCTTATTCTTATAATAGGTTTTTCGGCCTTTTTAGCTAAAAGTAATTAAGTAGCTTAAGATAGTGAGTAAGCGGCTTTTATTATTTTATCCTTACTACCTATTTAGTTATATATCTTTATCTTATTAAGGCAATTCGTATATTTAGCTAAAAATAATAATAAGGTTTCCGACTTTCCTTTAAGTATATACCTAGGCCTTTATTAAGTAATAAAGAATCTCCGCGCTAAGAAATACTTATTTCTTTTAGCGGGATACGCTATAAAAGACTAGCTTTATTTAAGTCTTGTCTTATATTATAATCTTACTTACTTTCTATGCTATTTTAATCCCTTACTAAGTTGTTTAAACTACTTACTAGCCTTATAAGCCGCTTATAAGCAAGATATTATATCTTACTTATTGCTGCTATTATAGTTATCCTTTGCTTTTTATTACTAGGCTTTTTAACTTATTATCCTTTTTACGCGGCGCTATTACTTACGCCTTTCCGCTAACTAACGCGTATTTAGCTACTAAGAAAGTATTAAAGTAAGAATAGGCCGTTCCGCTAATAATAATAAGTATAGTTAGTATTAAAGTATAAAATAGTTATATTCCCGCTTAAAAGTAAGTAATAAGGTCCTTAAAAGGCTTAATACTTAACTCCTTACTTTTTAGGTTTTAAATATATTTAATAATCTTAAAGAACTTCTTTATAAAAAGGCCCTTAAAAGTAAAAATAAAAAGCATATAGTTAGTATAGTTAATAAGATAGATATTAAAACCTAAGAACTTTATAACTTAAGTTAAAGTTAAGTCGCGTTTAAACTCTTTATAAGCCTATAAGTAAAACTTAGTATAGTTTATAGCTAAGTAAAAACTTTTAATTATTATATTCCTTTTGCTAAAATATAGTCCTGCTAAGCTAAGCTTAATAAGGATTATATTAGTTATTATTAGTAGCTCTTAAATAATTTAGGAGCGGAATATATTATAAGGCTAATTATCGCTATCTTCTTTAGTTAAGGAAAAATAGCGGATAGACTATAATAAGGCGCTTATACGCTTTTATATAGCTAGGCTAAGCATAGCGGTAAGGGGAAAGAATATTTTTTAAGCGGGATTAAATAAGTCTTTAAACCTTATAGCGGCTATAAGCTAAAAAAGGCATTTTATAGCGCGGGCTAAACTTTATATAAAGCGAGATAGGGTTTTAGCTATAGTAGCTTAAGACGCCGTTATAAACCTAGCTATAAACTAGTTAAGGTAGGCCTTAGATATATTATTAAAGATAGCGCGGACGTTATTTTAATCTTTTAGCTAAAGTAAGTTCTTACTAGCTATAATAAGTACTAGAAATCTTAAGATTATAGTAAAGTTAGCTAGCTTAAAGGCGTTAAGTATTAGCTAGTTATTTTACTAATAAAGATTTTTAACTATACCTTAAAAAATAGATAGGCGGTAAGGGCATTTAAATAGTAAGAGCTAAGAGGTATAGTTAAGTTGCTACGAAACTAGCTATTTAAATTATATTATAGTATAAGGCTAAAGGGAAGTTGTTTAAGTTATATATTTAAAGAGGGTAATATAAGCTATTTTTTATAGTACTATAATTTAAGTTAAATCTATTCGCTTAAGCGTAGTTATAAAAAGCGGTGTAGATTTATATAAAGGGTTAAGCTTAAAGGTTTTAACTTTTTTTAACGGACTTAAAGCTATAAAAATAGCCGCCTTATTTTTATAAAGCTTAAGCGCTTACTTCTATCCTTTATATTAAAAGTGTAAGGGCTTATAAAAAAGCGAGCTGAAAAAGTAATTATAAAAGAGCTAGTATTAGCTATAAAAAAGGTTAAATAATAAAAGAACGTAAAATAAAGGTATAAGGATTATAAGCTTAAAGTAAAAAAGGTTATATATATAAAAGTAAGCGAGGTGCGGCGGGCTTAAGCTAATAGTATAAGAAAATATAGTTATAGAAAAAAGAAAAAAAGAAAAAAGAGTAAGTAGCGGAAAGAATTAAAATAAGTATACTATAAGGCTAAAAAGGCTTTATTGCTAAAAGTAAATAGCGGTATATTATTATTAAAATAATAAATTACCTTAAGCGTAATAAGTTATAGTTTCTTATAACTTATAATAGCTTTAAAGTCTTATACTTAGGCTAAACCGCTTAATTCTCTTAATTAAAGAGTTTTATATTAAGTTATAAAGGCTATATATTATACTTTTATTTAAACTACTTAAGTAGCTAACTTCTTTTATACTTTCTTAAAAGCCTTAATAAGTTTTAGTTAAAAGACCGCTTCTTTACTTACTTATAAGTTATAGCTACTTAGCTAGTCTTTTTACACTATAAGAAACTCTTTTTATAGCTTTCCGCCGCCTTTTTTTATTATACGACTTTATAGGATAAATTTAACTTCTTATTTATTTAAGTAAGGCATTCCTTTGTCTTAAACTAGATTTAAGCATATAGCTAGCTTATTTACTAGCTATAGTTATACTATTAAACAGACTAAATAGATATTAAAATACCTCTTTATATTTTATTAGTATATAAGCTATCTAACTTTAGTAGTTATTTTAAATAGCCCGGTATATCTTTTTTAAAGTTTTACTAGTTTACTATATATAATATAATAACCTTTACTAAGCTATAGCTAAACTTAATCGCTAGGCTGAAATTTTAAGGGGCAGTATTTCTTATTATATCTATCCTTTATAGCAGCTTAAGTATAAATAGTAACTAACTTAGCTTCTTTTTATAAGACTTCTTAGTTCCGTAAATAT
Organism: Ophiocordyceps robertsii; assembly: GCA_027405785.1. Taxonomy (NCBI): domain Eukaryota; kingdom Fungi; phylum Ascomycota; class Sordariomycetes; order Hypocreales; family Ophiocordycipitaceae; genus Ophiocordyceps; species Ophiocordyceps robertsii. The sequence goes on from JAPEBW010000110.1 coordinate 51,360, forward strand.
AAGTAGTTAATTAAAAACTTAAGATTATTATTTATTCTTATCTTTATAATAAGCTTGCTTAAAGCTATATTAATTACTAAGGAGAAAGAGTTATTAAGGCTAAATTAAAAGGCTATTAGTATATTAGTTTAGCGAAGGTCTAGGAAATTAATAGTTAAAAGTCGTAGCGCGTTTTTTATAGTTTAGTTTCGCTTTTTAAATAAGCTATCTATTTAAAGGTACTAAGTAGTAAATATAAAAAGCTTTATTTTAAAGGCTTACTATAAAGTCTACTAAAATATTAAAGTAAACTTTATATCTTAGTTAAAGATTATCTTATTTAAAATCCTTTAATTAGCATAAAGTAGCTTAGTATTTAATGCTTATACTTAGTTTTCCGCTATAAACTAATTATTACTTAAGATAAAGAGATATATTTTTAAGAATTTATTAGTTATAGTTAGTAAAGTATTAAAGAAGTTCTTTATAAGATCTTTTTAAAAGAATTATTTAGCTTAAACTATTAAGAGCTTAATAATTAAGTTTATCGCTATTATATAGTATAAAGCTAGTACGCTTTAAATCGGGATAAGCTGCTTTAATATCTTACTTTAGTTAGTTTAGTTATAATAGTAAGTATTATAGCTATTTACGACTTTATTTATATATTTACTAAGCAGTAAAATTAATAAGCTCTTAAATAAATCTTATTATATATAAGTACGGCTAGTATAAAAATATTTAGCATAAGTATCTTTAACGATTTCCTTAATATAAGTCTTAAGGATATATAGTCTTTAGTATTTATTGTTTTTTATAAAGTATAGTAACCCTTAAAACTAAAAGAATTAGATTTAAAGGATATTATCTTTTTTACTAAGCTATATAATAATCTTTACTTACTATATATCCTTTATATATCTATCGATTATTTTTTAGCGGAGTGGTATTCGATTAATGTTTTTATATAAAGAAATATATAGTCTACTCTCTTATTTTCTTAAATATATTTTAATTCCCCTTTTTAGTTTAAGGATACCGGCTTATTATTTTAATACGGTAAATATAAAAAAGCGTTTAGTATAACGTTTTTAACGCTTAAAATATAATATACCTTAAGCGGAAATTAGCTTAAGTATTAAAAGGTTAGGATTAGCTTATTATTAGAATTTATATTATTAAAAAATAAGGATTTTTAGTATATAATTTAATAAGTACTTTTATAGTTAGTTACGATAACTACTTATAGCGTTCTTAAAAATAGTACTATAATATATAGCGTATAAACTGCTTATACTAAACTAGTTACTTTAAGCTTTATAAGTTAGTATTAAGGCTCTCCGCTTTAAAAGGCGCGGCTTAATTAGATAATACGCTAGACCTTAGTTTTAGCTAATAGCGTCTTTTTATCCTATTTTATACTATTCTTTAAGTAAAAAGCTATAGCCGCTACTTTATATTCTTAGGATATATTAATTTAAATTAATAGTTATAAAGCGGGGTAAAGTTAGTAAATAGTTTAATAAGTTTTTTAGTTAAATTTGTAAGGGCCTTTTCTTTTTTTCGAGTAAGTTAAAAAGCGGCTTTCTTAGTATATCGTGCTTATCTTTAGCCCCTTAAAGGGACTCCTTCTTCCTATCTTACTTAAAGGAGCTTTAATTTTTATTTATATAAGATATTAACTTCTTTAATAAAATACAGGACTATTTAACGTAGCTACTTAGTAAAGCCGATTTATTATTAAGCTATTAAAGGTCCTTTAAAAACATAATATCCCTTAAAGCTTATATATATTTATTTATATTTATTAAGCTAATAGCGTTTACCTTAAATCTAAGGAGCTATATAAATAAGTACGCTAAGAAAGACTTTAGTTTAAATAAGGTAATAGTATAGTTATAAAAAGCACGGAATACTACCTTTAAGTATTAAAAGTGTTTTTTTAGCTATATTAAAGTAAATAATAATATTATAAATATAAACCGCTATATCTTCTTAGTATTTATAAAAAACGTTATTAATAAACTTTTAAACGTATATTAAGGAGTTCTTAAAGCCTTTAAGTATTATTAGCAATCCTTTTAGCTTATTATAGCTTATAACTATAAACCTTTCTTAATAGTTTTAATAAACTAAGAACTAATAAAAAAACGATTAAACGTTTATTATATTAATAAACTTCTTCCTTTAAAAGTATTTAATTAAATTGCTTGAAAACTATATTAAGTAAGCGTTTAAAAGAATAATAGCCTTTATTCTTTATAGATTTACGACTACTTATTCTTTTTCCTTTTTATTTACTATCTTTTATACTATAAATACTAATACTGCGAATAAAGTTAGCTTATTAACCTATTTTAATCGTCCTTACTTTGTTATTTAGCTAAATACTATATTTACTACCTTTTTATCCTTATTATATAATAGATATAATCTTAATACGACTTATTAATATTGCTATCCTTTTATTAAGGGAATATATATATATTTAAACTTATTTATATATACTACTCCCTTATCCTTTTAAAAGCGGGGAAACGATTTAAGGATATCTTAAACCTTTAATACGTATTTTAAGTCCTTAGCGTAAATCCAGACGCCTTTATTAGTAGTAAGTTTAAGTAAGTTTTTAGTCCGGCCGATTCTAAGCTTATAGTTTACTATAAGATCTTTTTATAAAAAGTCCTTAGCGGGGTTTATCTTATTTAGGCTTTTTATAAAGGCTTTTACTAAAGGAGTAGTAATATTAACCTCCTTATATAGCTAAAACTACTTATTAAGGTCTATACTTATTCTTACTTTTTAGCTTTAGCGGAGTACTTATAGTTCCTTAAAATAGTTTATTATAGTAAAGCTTTTATAATTCTATATTTTCGTTTAAGTAAGCTTTAAGTCTAAGGAAGAATATTATATTACGCCTTAATAGTAATACTTAGACTTATATAAGTAAGCCGTAGTTAAAACTAGCTAAAATCGTTATAATAACTAAGTAAATTACTTATTTATATATTACTAGTCTTAGCTAAACTATCTTAACTTTAGCTTTAATCCCTTTATAGGCCAAAATTTATAAGACCGATATAAAGTTAATAGGGTCCCCTTAATAAGAAACTAAAAAATCTAAGCTAAGTAATATATTAGCAGCTAAGTATTTTACTATTTAAGCGCTAATCCTTACCTTTATAACTATAAGAATACCGTTTAGCTTTCTTAGTATATATATAGTAAATGTTACGTATTTAATAGTAGCTATTCTTTTTACTTCTTAATAGGAATTTATAAAGAGGAGTTTATAGTTATATCTTAAAAGCTTTTTACGAAGTCGGCTTAAATAAAGTTTTAATTTACTTTAATATCTATATAAGCTTTAATGTTTATCTTAAGCCCTTTTTTTATAGACTAATAAGCGTGTATAAGTAAAGTATAACGGCTTATTAAAGCTAAATAGTTAAACGTTAAAAGAAGCTTTAACTATTTAAATACTTTATAGCTTTTAAATAACTACTTACTATACTAAGCTACGTTTTAATATAGTAACGTCTTAGCTAAGGTTAAGGGGGTATTTATCTTTAATATATTAATAAAGCTTATTTTTTAAAGGGAATACTTTAATATAAAATCTTTATACTTTTTCGGCCTTTTAAACTAAATTTACTATAATATAAATTACGGTTTTCTTTAAGCTTTTATTAATATTTATTTTAGCTCTTTTTATATTATACTATTTATCTTTTAAAATATTGTTAATCCTTACTATAATTCCTTTTTTAGTTATAAAGTATTCTTTATTTAGCTTTAATATTAATAAGTATATAGTCTTTAAAGTCTTTTTCCTCTTAAGCTAAAAGACTTTAGCTTATATTCCTAGCTATTTAAATAGGTTTTACTATAAAGAAACAGTGCGAAAATACCGCACTGCTAAAAGGTCTCGCCCCGGCCTTAGTTAGGGGTTAAGACGCTAATTATCGTCTATATACTTATATCTTATATACTAATATACGAGTAGCTAAAGCGCTTATATCTTACGTTCTATAATAATTACCGCCTTAAAAGGAAAGACGATAACGTCCTCGTTATCTATAAGATAGGACCTCCCCGGTTTATTAAGCCGGTAGCTAAAAGCTACGCACGCTTATATTATTACGCGCGCTTAAAGGGAGCCTTATTTCTATACGGACTTATAGGTCTACCTTCTCGCGCGGGGATCGAACCTACGCTAAAGGAATTGCTACTATTTACTACGAAGAAATAGTGCGATAATACCGCACTGCTAAAAAGTCTCGCCCCGGCCTTAGTTAGGGGTCGGGATGCTAATAAGTATTACTATTTACACTCACACATATCTCTATTTACACTTACGCCCTATTTTAAAGATACGTACTAACGCTAGCCCGCCCCGCTAACTTATAGTGCCCGCGCTTAGTAAGTACCCGTACCTTTTAAATAATGCCCGCGCTTATATACACGCAGCCTATATACGCAGCCCACACACGCAGCTAGCACGCAGCGCTCTTAGGTATAGCTTAATTTGCTTAAAAAACGCATCTTTAAAGCTCTCGTAAGATATGCGCATAACGCGGCCCGTTAATTAATCCGGCGCCCTTAATACCCTTAACGCCGCCCGAGGGTCTTATATATATGCGGGCGAGGGTCTTATATATATACGGGCGAGGGTCTTATATATATATAGGCGAGGGTTTTATGTATATATAGGCGAGGGTCTTTAGTAAGAGCTTTAAAGGTAGTAAGAGCTTTTAAGGTAGTAAGAGCTTTAAAGGTGTAATGTGTATGCGTATGTAGGCGCGGGCGGGCGCGCGGGTATTTAGAAGGTACGGGTACTTACTATACGCAGGCGGTATAAATAAGCGGGGCGGGCTAGCGTTAGTACGTATCTTTAAAATAAGGCGTAAGTATAAATAGAGATATATATAAGTGTAAATAGTAATACTTATGCTAATTATCGTCTATATGCTTATATCTTATATACTAATATATAAGTAGCTAAAGCGCTTATATCTTACGTTCCGTAATAAGTTTCTCCTTAAACTTAGTAAATGCTATAAAGCTTATAGTATATCCGCCTTTATTATACGGTTTAAAAACATAACTTATAGTTTTAGTAAGCCTTTAATAAATAGTTAAAGCGTCTTTAACTATTCTTAAAGTATATATATATAAGGAGATAGTCTTGCGATACTATTAATTAAGTAGTAAAGATAGTAGATAGTATAATAAGTTATAATATTACTTAGCTACTTACTTTATAATAAGACTAAAGCTTATAAAAAGAAGAGTCTTTTAGCTTTAATTATAAGGGCTTATTAACTACTTATTAAGTCGGGACTAAAAGCAAGGCTTCTTACTTAGTATATTCCTCGCACTTAGTTAGCCTATACTATTAGTACTATTCTTATAATTATCCCCCCCTTATAATAAACGCCCTTAGCTATTTAATTAAGAGTATATTAAATATACTATTATAGGAATTCGGTAATATAAAGTTCTAGTTATATCCTTAGTTAGTATTATTATATAAGTATACGTAATTAAAATATAGTAGTATATACGCTTAGTAGTCGCATATAATTAAATATAGTATTAAATATATAAGGTTATATATAAGGTTATAGTAATATTTATTGCCCTTAAGTAATTATAGGTATTACGCTTATATATTAGTAGCAATATACTAGTTAAAGGTTTATTATGCTTCTTCCCGCACTTTTTATTTTCCTTCCCCTTTTTAACTCTTCCGCAATTATTTACTATTAAGTTTTCTATACCTTTTCGCTCCTTATTCAATATATATTCTATACCTCTTTATTATCGCTAATATACCTCGTACTTTAAAGCCGCGCTTAACTAATAAGCACGCTAATTTCCTATATTAAATATAGTATTAACTTTAAAGGGGTTCTCCTTTAAAGTATTATAGTCGCGATTAAGGTTCTCCTTAAGTCTTTAACTCTCTTTTAGCTAGAAAGGCTAGCATTAATACTAAGAGAGGTCGGGCTAAGGAGACGCTTAGCTCGCTATTACTTTATAATAAGAGAGCACCTCTTAAAAAGGTGCTTATACTTAACCTTACGCTTATCTTTAAGAATATAGCTATTAATATACTTATTAATAATTAGTAAGTATAAGGTAAGTCCTTTATCTTTAGTACTAGTAGTACTAATAATAATACTGCTTTTTAAAAGTAGTAGTAGTAGTAAGACCGATTAAGCTTTAAGATATTAATAATACTTAGCTATAACGCTCCGCTTATAATACCTCCCCTTAAGGGAGAGTAGCTTAATATAATAAGTAGTAGTAATAGCGATAGCGATAATAATACTTAAATTAATATAAGTAATAGTAAGGCTAATATCCTTATCGTTTTGCGGGCGAAATATATATAGTTTAAAGCTAAAGCCCGCGCTATTTATACTAGCGGTATAATACCCGCTAAACTTTAGTATATATATTATTTCCGCACTACTATTAAAGCTTATAAAGCATTTAAGCTAAAGCTTATAAAGGTTATAGAGATTAAGTATATTTTCTTTAGTATTATCTTTATAAAGTATAAGTAGTGCTATCGGTATACGGCTACTTATAATTAAGTATATTATTAATTAACTATAACTATTAATTAAATTCGTTATTACTATTCGTTAGCTAATCGTTATATAAGCGGCTATACTTATAGCTAGCGACCGTGCTAATATAGTCGCCGTGCTTAATTATACTTAGGAGCTTAATATGCTTAATATTAATAATACTAACTTTAAGGATAACGATAGCGATAATAACGCCTTTATATTTAGTAAGGAGGCTCGCTACTATCTTACTATAACGGCCTAGTATCTTTATAAGGCGTTTAATATTACTAAGATAACTTATTAAAAGGAGAACGGTATTATAATTACTAAAAAGGATATAATAGTAATTAATATATAATTAATATATTAGTAATTAGCTAACGATCTCTTAGTCTTAGCATAGCGACTATCGCACGCTTATCGATAAGCGGCGCGAGCTACCTACCCGGTTAACCTTAGCACTGCCTTTTAGCATTAACGTAGCTAGTTTAAAATACCGTACTTAAAAAGCACGGTTAAAATTCTAGCTACTTATAAGCAATACGGGCTTTACGTTTTAGCGATACGCCTTACTTATTATAAAGGCGGAGGTAAGTACTATATTAATTAAGATATAGCTAATAAAAGAGAGGGGAATACTAACGTTTCCTTTTTTAACCGATATAGATATAAGTACTATTTAGTAAGTTCCCGCGATGCTAGCGAAGCATTAATATAAGTAAAGGACGGTTTAGGTTTATCTTTTCTTTTATCTTTCTTTTATCTTTCCTTTATTAATAACGTAAGGTAGTAATAGCTTAGCTTATAGTTTCTTTCTTTTATTATTATTATTTTAAGAAGGACTTAGCTTAGCTTTATATTTTCTTTTAGTTATTTAATTTTACTTACTTTTCTTCCCCGTTTTATATTTTACTAATTTATTAATAGTTACTTTTACTAAGGATATAGTTAATTAGTAGCGAATTAGTACTAAGTAAGTAAGGAATTTTAACTTAATAAGTAAGTTATTTTTATACCCTTAGCGTCCTAGCCTTAACTTAGTTTTACGTTTCTTCTTTTTCTTAGTAAGGTTAATAAAGTATTTACTAATAAGTGCTTAGCTATCCGCTATATCCTTAGCGTTAACTTACTAATTATACTTTATTAGCTATCCTTTTTACTTAACTAAGAAGAAGGTATTACTTTTAACGCGTTTCTTACTTAGTACTTCTTAAACTTCCTATTCGCCTTCTTTATTTTAAAGATTAAGTATTATTAATAGTTCGGCGCCTCCTTAGCTACTTAGCCTTTCCTTTTAAGGTTTTAATAAGCTAATATAAAATCTATTATATATACGTAAGTACTTATTTAAAAGAGCTAAACGATAAGCTTGCTTCTTAATAGCTTATAGTACTTAAAGAGGCCCGATATATTTAGGAGATAGCTTCCTTTTTTTATCTTTAAAGAGTAAATTCTTTATAAAGAGCGTAATAAGGTTACTAACTTTAAGTAAAAGTAGTTAGTGCTTAAAGTTATAGGACTTTACTTACGCTTTAGTAGCCTTTTATTAATATTCCTTAAGTTATTATTGTAAAGTATTTAGCTTATTAATTCTTACTTTTACTTTAAACACCTCCCCCTTCGTAACGTTATCCTTAACGTTAATATAAAAGTTGAGCTAATAGCTAAAAATAGCCTTGTTAAGGGATAGCTTAGTAGTAGTATTAGTTGCGTTATTATACGCAAATTATACTACCCGGAGAAAGGACGCTTAGTTTATTTATTTTAAATTTATAAAGCATCTTAAGTAATAGTACACTGCTTATTTTATACGCTTTATTTGCTTATTAGTTTAAGGGTAAAACGCTATCGATAACCTACATTTTATATATAAGATAAAATATAAGTCTAATTAGAACTTATTAGTAAATAGTAATCCTTTATCCGTAACTATGCTCTTTAAAGGCCTATATACTAACTTAACATTATAATAAAATGCCCTTACTAGCTTAAGCGTGTTTATTATCTTAAAATATAAAATAAAAAGGTAGTACTTAGTATATCGGTTTACGATTACTAATATTATATAAACTTCTCGCCCTTTATATTATACTCTTAGTAAACTTATAGTAAAGTCTATTAATAATTCTTCTTATAGTTATATAAGGCATAGTAATAATAATATAGCGCTATAAGGGTAATACCTCCTTAATATAGCGCCTTAATATACTAAGCATTTTTAAATATATTAATTAATATCCTTTACTATATTCTCTTAATAGAAATTCCTTAATAGTAATTTATTTATTTATTAGCCTTTAAAGTATCTTACTAATAGGTCGTTATAGTAAAGTTATATTAACCTTTACTATAAAGTAGTATTAAAAGGTATTATAATTCGTTCTTTTTATTTTAGTAATCTATTTACTTATAATAACTAAGGACACTTCTTTTTTAAAAAGTCTTTAATTGCTTTTCGTTAAGCAATTACTATATCTTCGCTTTAAGTGCATTTTAGCAATTCTAGCAAAGTATTAAGAACTTCTATAGCGTATACTAAAAGGCCGTAGGCTATATCTCTTATAGTCTTTCTTAAGAGTAGCTATTTATAACTAGCTCTCTCTTTAGCTTATATAGCTAGCTACTTAAAGTCCGCTCTTAAGTTAGCAGTAGTTCGCTATATAAGAGCTTATATATTTTCCCTATATAAAGGCAACTTACTACGCTTATACTAGCTTAAGGTTAAGCTTTCCTTTACTTATAAAGACTTCTTATTATCCCTCTACGGATTATTAGTAGTTATATAATTTATTATTACTAACTTTAACTAAAGCTTTAGTAATAACTTTATAGATAAAGGCTTCTTACCTTTATATCTAAGCATTCTTAATAGTGCGTTAGCTAGGTTTAATTTCCTTACTTTATGCTTAATCGTAAAGTTAAATAGCGCTAAGTATATATACTATCGTGCTTATTTTTAATTAAGGGAGGTTTAGTATATAAACGTCTAAAGGTTAAAATAGTTAGATAAGACCTTTACTTATTACGCGGCTCCTTTAACGTAGTATTACTAGTATTTAAATAACTTTATTATAGTAAATAGTTCTTAGTTTAGAACTTTATAGTTTAACTCGGCCTTAGTAAACTTTTTTAACTAAAATATAATTAAATAGTCGCGACCTTTATTATTAAGCTAGGATAAAATGCCTGCTATTATATATTATAATATATTCGTTTTAATTTAGGTATACCTCTTAAAGTTATAATATTAAAGTAAGGGTATATTAGTAAATGCGTTTTTAAGCACTAAAATACTATAAATTTAGTTGTGTTTAAGTTTACTTTTCTTAGCTTTTTATTATTACTACTACCTTTTAGTAGTGCGGTAAGAGGTATTACTATATAGGAGTAGCGGTAAATAAAACGATAGTAGTAGTTATAAAACCTAAGGAAGACTTAAATATCTTAATAAGTATTAAGTACTAGCTATTTAGCGATTGCTTTTACCCGTTAAGGATTTACTAATATCTTATTAACTAATAAAATAAAATTAAGGAACTCGACTAATTACTAATAAAATATATATTTAAAAAGCTTTGCGAATAGTTACGCCGCGCATAGCCTCTTTTTAACTTATTAAAGGTGTTTAGTATATTCCTTTTTTTTTATAAGAAGATAAGGATATTATCGATATATACTATATAAATAGTATCGATAAGGCTATTTAATATTTAGTTAATATAGCTTTAAAAAGTAGCTAAAGCGTTACTTAAGCTAAATAGTATAATAAGATATTTAAAGTGTTTATAGCGTAATTAAAAAGCTATCTTTTACTTATCGCCTTTTTTTATATAAATATACTAGTATGCGTTTTAAATATTAATCTTAAAAAAGAATTTAGCTTTTTAGTAGCGGTTAAGGATCTTTAAAATAAAGGGTAAAGGGTACCGATTCTTCTCTATAACGCGGTTAAGTCCTTAATAGTCTATATAAAGACGAAGGCTGCCGTTTTTCTTTAAGATAAAAGGGATTAGTGCGCTTACTAAGCTTTATAATTCCTAGATAATACCGCGTTTTATAAAGTTACTAATTTAGTCCTTTAATACTAATAATTCGTTGCGGGATAAAGGGTAAATCGGTTTAAAAGGTAGTTTTATGCCGGAAGTTAAGTTAATTACGTGATTTATTCCTTTCTTAATCGGTAATAGGTTAAACTTATTTACTAAGAACACGTCTTTAAATTAGTATAAAGTTAGTAGTATCTTAGTCTATTCTCTCTCCGGAATCCCTTTATCGTTGTCCTTATTTAGCAACGGAATTAGCTTAAGGTCGGCAGCGATTATATAGATATAGGCCTCTTTCTTACAATCCCTTACGAATTTTTATAGACTTTATAAGGTGCCGCTACTAATTTAGTGCTTAAACTACTATTGCATTTTCTATAAAATAATATAGATTTTCTTATCCGTAATTGCTATAGTTAACTATAAAATTAGTATATAGTTATTCGGCGTTAACTTATTAATACCGATATAGTACTAAGTAATTATCTTTTTAGTACCTTTAATATTAGTTATTCTTATTAAAACCTCCTAAACCTTATAGTTATTTACTTAACTATCGCTTAGTCTAAAGAGCTTAAGATGCGATAGTAAGACTTATAATAAGCCTTATTAGCGTATAAAATATATATCTACTAAGTTTACTATACTATAAGTATTTAGGTATACCTTTATATTAATAAGGTTTTACCTTAATAGTACTACCGGAGTTTATAATAGCTCCCCTTAAGGTACTAACGTAGCTAGCGGAGAGATATTTACTCCGGGTTTTAAGCGTTTCCTTATAAAGCGGCTTTAATATATAAGGTGTTCGTTAAGGTACCTATAGTTAAAGCTAAGGTATACTTATTTATATAGTAACTTAGCTTATTATATTTAAAATAGATAACTTCTTAGTTTTAAGATAAGCCTTAGCCTCGGCCTTACTCTTTTTTATAACTTTAGCCACGGCTATATTAAGGGGTATTTAAATATAAATCTCCCCTTATTATCGTTAAGGTATTAATAGTGCTTTAGTAGTAAAAACCTCCCGACTTTTATTTACTATAGCCTCTTTTATAGTAGGAATTTCCTTAGTTAAAGGATCTTAAACTTATTCCGCGCTATCTTAATTTAAAGCTTATGCTTAAACGGTGTTTCTTACTATTTATAGTATCTTAATAGTATTAAGCTACTTAAACTAGTTCTTCTTTACTATACTTATAAATAGATATTAAATAAAGGTTAAGTTGCTCTTAAAGCTTTAGTTATAACTTAGTAAAGAATCTTAATAACTATATTTACTTTAATAGCTACTTAAAATACTATTTAATAAAGTTAAGGTAAAGGCTAAACTTTAATAAATACTATATATCTTACTACTAAGCGTTCTTTAGCTATATTACTAAAAGTATTTTTTTATTTACTATATCCTTAATAAGCATAAGTATTTATGCTTTAAAATAGATCTAGCTTAAGCTATATTATTATTAATTAATCGGCGGTTATTCTTTAAGGTATCGGCGCTTTCTCGCTTTATAGTCGGTATATATATAATGTACTATAAATAAGATTTTAACGTCGTCTTAGCGGAATCGTTAAGGTATAGCTTTAAACGTATCCTTTAAGTTATAAAGCTAGTTAAGTCGTTTCCGAAAATTAGTTAGTTAAGCTAACTAAGTAATGTTTTTAAGCTTTACCTCGCTACTTTAACTAGCTACTAAATCGGGGGAGGACGACTAATAACGCCTTTTCGATTTGTTAAGAAGTAAACTTTCTTTTTCTCGTATTTCCTCTTTAAGCTATACGATATGCTTTTATAACTATTAGGTCTTTTTTAGTTCCTTAGTACGGGTTTAAAGGGGCTTTTATTTTTCTTAAAGTAGTGGGGACTAAGCACTTACTAATAAGGATATTCTTAACGGCACTTTTATTATCTTAGATATAAAGGGTGTTTAGTTCGATTCGTTATTTAAATAAATCTCTTATACTTATAAGCCTTAATTAAGGTTACGTTAGCTTTGCCGCGCCGGTTTAGCACCGCTTCGCAATCCCTTCGCTAATACTATCTTTATTAAGTAATTTAAAAGGGAAGCTTTAAAAATTATAAAGAGATAGTCTCGCAATACTATTAATTAAGTAATAAAGATAGTAGATAGTACGATAGGTTATAGTATTGCTTAGCTACTTACTTTATTATAAAACTAAATTAAAAAATGTCTATCTGTCTAACTATATAAAAACATTGCGCGCTAGTTATTATATAGTTGGATAATTAACGTATATAGTAGATATTGCGGATTTACACCTTAATACCCTCTCTATCTTAATATACTTAGTATAAAAGATACGATAGTAAAAAACCCGCGTATATACTGCGGTAAAAAACCTATGCCTCCGTTAGGAATCGAACAAGGTGCTATATAGAAGCCGGGCTTATAACTATAAAATGTCTATCTATCCGACTATGTAAAAACATTGCGCGCTAGTTATCACATAGTTAGATAATTAACGTATATAGTAGATATAGCGGATTTACACCTTAACAAAATCTTATAAAAGGGAGAGTCTTTTAGCTTTAATCGCAGGGGCCTATTAACTACTTATTAAGTTAAGACTAAAAGTAGGGCTTCTTACTTAGCGCATTCCCTACACTTAGTTAGCCTATACTATTAGTACTATTCTTATAGTATAAAGTATAGCTAATTAGTCCTTGCTTTTCTATAGGTTAAAGCTATTTCTTTTAAACTAATAAGTACTTTAAAAATCCTTTAGTATATTTAAGTTATAGCTAAAAAAGAATTTCCTTATATTTATTGATTAATCTATTAATATCCTTCTTTCTTATTAAATAGTATAAGGATTTTTATAAATAAATATCTAGCTTTTAGTTAATTATTCAAATTAAGTAGTTTAGCTAATAAAGCGCGCCCTTAGCTTTATATTATAAGCGCGATATCTAAGACTTAAAGTTAGACTTTATTATTATATCTTTAATAGAAATGTGCTGTTAATTAAGTACTTATATTGCTATATTTAAGCGGAATTTTAACCGTTTTTATAAGGCGGAGATCTATTAACTTAGTTTAATATAAACCTTATTAAGCTCTTTTTATTATAGTTTTAAGAGGTTTTTAAAATACTATTCCGCCGCACTTCTTTAAAAAAAAGGCAATTAAATAGCGAATTCATTTATATAAGCCTCGCTTTTATTAGCGTTTTAGCGGATAAAGTTAAAAAAACGGTTTACTTCTTAAAATATACTAGCTTTATTTTCTTTTTAAACTTCGTTAAAGAATACTTTTAGCGGTTTTAATAAGTTAAATCTCTTTACGTTTTTAGCTTATAGTAAAGGTTTTTCCCTTAGCTTAGTAAGCGCGTTCTCTTTTTTTAATACTTAAAAAAGAATTAGGAATTCTTTATTTAATATTACTACTATTTTTATTAAAGGGCTTAAATCTATACTTAGTCTTAGTATTAATATATAAAGTATTAATAGGTTTAGCTTACTTAAAGTATTACTTACTATATTTTCGTTGCTTATTATTAAAGCCTTTATCTATATATATTTATTAAGTGCTTAACCTTTAGTTTTATATACGTTTTAAAATCCGGTATACTATAAAGCTTTAAGTATAAAAGGCTTATTTTTATTAATTAAAAGTCTTAAAAACGCCTTAGTTAGCGCGGCTATAGTTAATAAGGCTAAATAGCGATACTAAACTAAGAAAATACTAAGTATTTATTAAAGCGGATTTCCGGTTAAGGTCTATAAACTAACTTTATTAGCTATATATAGTAAAATTATCCGCTAAGCTTATCGTTTTTAAGAAAGAGTAGCTTTATTATAAGGTTAATCCGGAGGGTATTTAGCGGGTAAGGAGCTTAAAAGGTCTTTAAGTTAGCTTATCCTTACTTTTTTTATTTAAAGGATAATTAATCTATTTAAGTAGTATTAAATTTAGTTTACGTAATTATATAAGTTTTATTGTTTTATAGTCTATCTTTTATTAATATTTTAAAAGCTGATTGCCTTTTAAAAGGCGGTATTCTTAACTTAGCTAAGCGGGACTTACCTTATATTTTATTTAACCTTATAAGGTATTGCGGTATAATACTTTAAAAAAAGGTAAAGGAGATTATTAAACTAGTATACTTAGTAAGCCGCGGTCTTTTTTACTTTCACGGCCTACTTATCTTATAGTTTTATTATAAGTATATTAAGGAAAAGGTGCTTATTATTAAAGTTAAACTTAGAGGCTAATAAAAGCTTCTTACTAAAAAACATATTATTTAGTATTTAACTTCTTATAGGATAAGTACTTAATCGTATAATATAGTTACTCTTAGCTTAGTAAATATTTAAACGATCTTTATTTAAATAGGTAAGAATTATTATTATTTACTACGCTTTTTAGCGTAAAGATAAAGAGATAAGGTATAGATTAATTACTATTAGTTAAGGCTAGTACTATAAATTAATTACTACTAGTTTAGGCCGATACTATAAACAAATTACGACTTATTAAGCCGGTATAATAAACTAATTATTATATATAAATATATATAAAGGTTTATAAATAGTAAAAAGCTTAGTTTTTTATTAAAGTATAGCTAGCTACTTTATACTTAGTTTTTTAGCTAAATATAAGTATTTTTAACTAAATAATCTTATTATTTATCGTTAGTATATAAATAAACTATAAATATCCTTATAAAACTATTTAAGAAACTAAGTATAAGCTTAGTTAAAAATTCTATAAACTATAATTAAGGAAATTCTTTAAATATCTTTAAATATCCTTTAAAAATCGTAGTAAATTCTATCTTCTATTTTTTAAGGTATTTCCTTTATTAAAAAGAAGCTAAACTATAGTAAAGATATCCTACGGAAATCCTTAAATATCCTTTAAAAATACTAGCGGAATCTATTTAATAGTTTTTTTATTATTTTTATAGTTAAATATATTATAAACTATAGTCGGATACGCTTTTAAGTATTTATAGTTATATCTTAAAAACCTTAACGGGGTTCGACTAGTAATATTTATTATATCTTTTTAAGCAAGCCTTTATAGCGCGTGCTTTAAGCGTTTCCGCTATAAGATTTTATAAAGCTTTTTAAAAGTAAAGTAAGAAGTTTAAGCATAGTTATTTTAATTCTATAATATTAATTATATACAAACATTACGCGCTAATTATTATATAATAAGATAGAGAATATAAATATCGGATTTCAACCTAAATACTAAGAAGACGCGATAAATATTACTAGTTAAACCTTATTAATGTTTTTAAGATATAATAATAAATACTTTAAAGCTTATTTAACTATAGTTTATAATATTTCTAACTATAAATAACATTATAAAGACTATTAAACGAGTTTTATTAGTATTTTTAAAGGATATATAAGGACTTTTATAGTATATCTTAATTATAGTTTAGCTTATTTAAAACTAAGAAAGCACCTTAAAAGATATAGGATAAACTTTATCGCGATTTTTAAGGGATATTTAAGGGTATTTAAAGAATTTTCTTAACTATAGTTTAAAGTATTCTTATCTAAGCTTATAATTAGTTGATTAAGTAATTCTATAAGGATATTTACGGTTTATTTATATACTAATAATAAATAGAAGGATAGTATAGTTAAAAGTCCTTAAATTTAGCTTAAAGAACTAAGTATAAAGTAGTTAGTTATACTTTAAAGAAAAAATAACTACTACGCTTTATAATATAAAAATAAGGGGATAAAGCGTGGATTAATTACTATTAATTAAAGCTAGTACTATAAACTAATTACTATTAATTAAGGCTAGTACTATAAACTAATTATTATTAATTAAGCTAGTATAATAAACTAATTACTATATATAAACGTATATAAGGGTTTATAAATAGTAAAAAGCTTATCTTTTCTTTAAAGTATAGCTAGATACTTTATACTTAGTTCTTTAAGCTAATTTTCAAGGTCCTTAACTATACTATCTTATTACTTATCGTTAATATATATATAAACTAAAAATATCCTTATAAAATTACTTAATAAATTAAATATAAGCTTAGTTAAAAATACTATAAACTATTATTAAGGAAATCCCTTTAATATCCTTAAATATCCTTTAGAAATCGTAGTAAAGTTTATCTTATATTTTTTAAGGTGCTTTTATAATTAAAAATAAAATAAACTATAATTAAGATATCCCGTAAAAATCCTTAAATATCCTTTATAAATACTAGTAAGATCCGCTTAGGATTTTTTATAGTGTTTCTTATAGTTAAAAACGTTATAAACTATAGTTAAATAAGCTCTTAAGCCTTTATAGTTATATCTTAAAAACCTTAATAAGGTCCGACTAATAATACTTATTATATCTTTTAAAGTAAGCCTTTATAATACGTGCTTTAAGCGTTCTTATTACGGGGTTTTATAAGGCTCCTTAATAGTAAAGTAAGGAGTTTAAGCATAGCTATTTAGATTTTTTAATAACTTATTTAAGTAAGAAAAAAAAGCTAATATCCTTATTAGTTTAAAGTAAAAATAAAGTAAAGAGGGCGCTAAGGAATAGCATAATAGTAGCGTCTTCATACTATATTAATAGTATCCTATCTTGAATTTTTTAATAGTTTTTTCGGTTTATTTAGCTAATAGTAACTAAGTAGCTTAAAATAATAAGTAAGTAGCTTTATTATAAATCCTTTTTACTTATTTAGTTATATATTTTTGTTTTATTAAGGTAGTTTATATAATTAGCTAAAACTAATAATAAGGTTTTTAACTCTTTTTTAAGCCTCCGTTTAAGCACTTATAAAGTAGTAAGAAGTCTTCGCGCTAAAGAATATTCGTTTTTTATAATAAGATATATAATAAAAGCCTAGCTTTATTTAGGCCTTATTTTATATTATTATCTTACTTATCTTTTAAGCTCTTTTTAATCCTTTACTAAGCTTTTTATATTACTTACTACCTTTATAAGCCGCCTATAAGTAAGATATTATATCTTACTTATTACTACTATAATAGCTATCCCCTGATTTTTATTACTAAGCTTTATAACTTATAATTCTTTTTATATAGCGTTATTTCGTACGCCGTCCCGCAAACTAACGCCCGTTTAGCTACTAAGAAGGTATTAAGGTAAGAATAGGCTATCCTATTAATATTAATAAGAATAGTTAATATTAAAGTATTAAATGTCTATATTCTCGCTTAAAAGCGGGTAATAAAGTCCTTAATAGCCTTAATGCTTAATTCCTCGCTCTTAAGGATTTAAATATATTTAAAAGTCTTAAAAACCCTTTTTATAAAAGGGGCCTTAAATATAAGAATATAAAGCATATAGTTAATATAGCTAATTAGGTAAATATTAAAACTTAAGAATTTTATTATTTAAGTTAAAGTTAAGTTACGTTTAGACTCTTTATAGGCCTATAAGTAAAGCTTTTTATAGTTAATAGCTAGGCGGGAACTCTTAATTATTATAATCTCGTTATTAAGGTATAAGCCTATAAAGCTAAGCTTATTAAAGATCGTATTAATTATTATTAGCGGCTTTTATAAGATTAAGCGGCGGAATATATTATAAAGCTAGTTATTACTATCTTTTTTAATTAGGAAAAGACGATAGATAGACTATAATAAGGCGCTTATACGCCTTTATATAGCTAAGCTAAGTATAGCGGTAAGGGGAAAGAGCGTTCGCTAAGGAAGACTAAATAAGTCTTTAAAGCTTATAGCGGCTATAAGCTAAAAAGGGGATTTTAAAGTTTACGCTAAACTAGGTATAAATTAAGATAAGGTTTAGCTATAATAGCTTAAAACTCTTTTATAAACCTAGCTATAAATTAATTAAGCAAAGCCTTAAATATATAGTTAAAGATAGCGCGGATATCGTTTTAGTTATTTAGCTAAAGCAGGTTAGTATTAGCTATAGCCGCTATAATAAATCTTAAGATTATAATAAGTTTAGCTATCTTAAAAGCATAAAGTATTAGCTAGTTATTCTGCTAATAAAGATTTCTAGCTATACTTTAAAAATTATATAAGTAATAAGGGCTTTTAGATAATAAGAACTAAGCAGGAGGTAAAGTTATATTACTACGGAACCGGCCGTTAAAATTACTTTATAATATAAAGCTAAGGGGTAAGTTATTAAAGTTAAGCATTTAAAGAGGGTAGTATAAGCCGTCCTTTATAATACTATAATTTAAGTTAAATCTATTAGCTTAAGTGCGGTTAAGAAAGACGGCGTAGGTTTTTATAAAGGCTTAAACTTAAAGGTTTTAACTCTTATTAAGGGACTTTAAGCTATAAAAATAGTCACGTTATTTTTATAGAGCTTAAGCGCCCGTTTATATTTTTTATATTAAAAGCATTAAAGCTTATAAAAAGGCGGGCTAGAAAAGTAGTTATAAAATACCTAGTCTTAGCTATAAAAGATATTAAGCAATAAAGGGACTTAAAATAAGAGTATAAAGATTATAAGCGTAAAGTAAAAAAAGTTATATATATAAAAGTAAGTAAAGTATAGGGGGCTAAGGCTAGCGGTATAAGGAAATATAGTTATAAAAGGTAAAAAGGAAAGGAGAAAGGGTAAGCGGTAAAGAGAATTTATATAAGTATACTATAAAGCTAAAAAGGCCTTATTACTTAAGGTAAATAATAGTTAATTATTATTAATATAAATAATTACCTTAAGTGTAGTAACTTATAGTTTTTTATAACTTATAGTAGTCTTTAAGTCTTATACTTAAGCTTAACCGCTTAATTCTTTTAGTTAAAGAGTATTATATTTAGTTATAAAGGCCGCGTATTATACTTTTATTTAAACTACTTAAGTAGCTAACTCCTTTTAAACTTTTTTAAAAGCTTTTACGATTTTTAATAAAAAAACCGCTTTTTTATTTACCTATAAGTTATAGCTACTTAGCTAGCCTTTATAAGCTTTAAGAAACTCTTTCTTTATTTTTCCGCTGCTTTTTTTTATTATACGGCTTTATAAGATTTATTTTACTTTTTACTTATTTAAGTAAAGTATCTTTTTATCTTTAACTAAGCTTAAGCGTAAAGCTAGCTTATCTACTAAGTATAGTTATATTACTATAACGACTAAATAGATATTAAGAAACTATTTAATATTTAATTAATATATAAGCTATTTTATTTTAGCGGTAACTTTAAACGGCTTAGTACGTTTTTTTAAAAGTTTTGCTAGTTTACTATCCGCGATATAATAACCCTTACTAAGCTATAGCTAAACTTAATCGCTAAGCTTAAATTTTAGCAGGCGGTGTTTTTTATTATATTTATCTTTTATAGCGGCTTAGGTATAGGTAATAGCTAACTTAGCTTCTTTTTATAAGACCTTTTAGTTTTATAAGTATAAGTAGTTATTAAGGAACTAAAAGCTATTATTTATTTTTATCCTTATAATAAGTTTACTAAAAGCTATATAAATTACTAAAAAGAAGGAATTATTAAAGCTAAACTAAAAGGCAATTAGTATATTAGTTTAGCATAAGTCTAGGAAATTAGCAGTAAAGAATTATAGCGCGATCTTTATAGTCTAATTTCTCCTTTTTAATAAGCTATTAGTTTAAAGGTACTAAGCGGTAAATATAAGAAGCTTTAATCCGAAAGCTTGCTATAAAGTCCGCTAAAATACTAAAGTAAACTTTATGTCTTAATTAAAAATTATCCTTTTCGAAATCCCTTTATTAATACGGAGTAGCTTAGTATATAGTACTTATACTTAGTTTCTTACTATAAACTAGTTTTTACTTAAAATAAGGAGATATATCTTTAAGAATTTATTATTTATAGTTAGTTAGGTATTTAAAAAGTTCTTTAAAGGATCTTTTTATAAGGATTATTTAGCTTAAACTACTAAGAGCTTAATTATAAAGTTAAATACTATTATATAGTATAAAGCTAGCGGGCTTTAAATTAAGATAAGCTACTTTAAAATCTTACTTTAATTAGTTTAGTTATAATAATAAGTATTATAGCCGTTTATAACCTTATCTATATATCTATTAAGCTATAAGATTAAGAAACTTTAAAATAGATCTTACTATATATAAGTATAGCTAATATAAAAATATTTAATATAAGCGTTTTTAACGAATTTCTTAGCGTAAGCCTTAAGAATATATAGTCTTTAGTATTTATCGTTCTCTATAAAGTATAATAACCCTTATAATTAAAAGAATAAGAGTTTAAGGATACCGCCTTTATTATAAAGCTATTTAATAATCTTTACTTACTATATATCTTTTATATATCCGTTAATTATTTTTTAATAAAGCGGCATTCGATTAATACTTTTATATAACGAAATACGTAATCCGTTATCTTATTTTTTTAAATACGGTTTAATTCCTTTTCTTAGTTTAAAGGTACTAACTTATTATTTTAATATATTATTATTATTATTATTATTAAGTTTACGCTAAGGACCCAATCTAGGTTTTTAGAAATTCGATGTTTATAAATAAGAGGGAAAAACCAGAGTGCTTAAGGTAAAACCTCCCCTTATTTATACTTAGTCCGCCTCGTATAAGGTCTTATAACTTTATATAAGGAAAAAGGGAGTGCGCCTTCCGCTATAAGCATATCCCGCTCGCTTAGTAGTTTAACGCGGCCTAGTAAGGCCGGGGCCGCTACTAACTTAAGCGGCCCGCGGTTTAAAGTATCGCGCTTTAGGCTTAAGGTATAGGCAGTAGACCCTCTCCTATCCCCCTTATCTACCTTCTTAATATAGGGGCGGGAGGGGTAAGTAGGATTTCGACCTACGCCCCTTTTACGGGTAGCGCGACCTTAAAAAAGTAAGCTTATAGTAGTCCCCGCTAATAAGAATTCGGCGCCCCGCTATACGCATATATTTTTAATCGGGACCGTTATTTATTCGCGCTGCCCGGTTATTAATTCCGCGCTTAGCTTTAAAGATAAAGCTTTTTATATACTACGCGCGTGCGCTTATACTTCTCCTCCTTTTTCTAAAGACGCGCTTATCTTTCTTATAAGCTTATTATATACTTACCGCCCCGCCTTATTCGCGTGCCCGCCGTTCCTTTATTATCGCACTTATTGTTTTTATCGCTACTATACTAAAGAAGAAGGTTACTTTTTCTAACCTTAATATAAGTCTACTCCTTAAACTATTAAGTAAAGATACTAAGGATAATAAGGCCCGGGCTTATTATAGCACTAAGCGTAAAATTCCTTATTATACGTATATAGGCTATTTATTAAGCGATAATATACTTATAGTTTTCCGGGGCTATTAAAACTAAGCTTATATATATCTAAGTTATATCCGCTATATAGGCGTATATAGTATATATAGCTAATCCTCTCTTAGCTATCTTTATAAAAGCGTATATTATATACTCCTTAAGTAACTAATCTTATTTCCGGGTAAGTAGTCTTATATTAAACCCGCTTATATACCTTAGCTAATCCCCTTTATAGCTTACTACTATAAGTAAGAATATAGCGTATAAGCTTTACGCCGCTTAAAAGAAGTCGTATAAATCCGGCCGGCTTATTAAGCGCTCTATATATATAAAGCTCGCCTCCGCGGCTATAAAGCTTTAGTAGCATGCTAGCGCTACTATAGTATAGGCTCTCGCATTTAGTGCTCCCCTTATGTTACGGAACGTAAGATATAAGCGCTCCGGCCACTCGTATGTCGGTATATAAGATACAAGCATATAGACGATAATTAACGTCCCGACCCCTAACTAAGGCCGGGGCGAGACCTTTTAGCAGTGCGGTATTATCGCACTGTTTCTCCGTAGCAAATAGTAGCAATTCCTTTAGCGTAGGTTCGATCCCCGCGCGAGAAAGTAGACCTATAAGTCCGTAAGGAAATAAGGCTCCCCCCGGGCGCGCGTGATAATATAAGCGTGCGCAGCTTCTAGCCACCGGCTTAATAAACCGGGGAGGTCCCGTCTTATAGATAACGAGGACGTTATCGTCTTTCCTTTTAAGGCGGTAATTATTACGGAACGTAAGATATAAGCGCTCCGGCCACTCGTATATCGGTATATAAGATGCAAGCATATAGACGATAATTAATATCCCGACCCCTAACTAAGGCCGGGGCGAGACCTTTTAATAGTGCGGTATTATCGCACTGTTTCTCCGTAGCACCTTAGTCCTACCTCCCTTAACGAAAACGTTAAGCTACTTACCTTTACCCTTAGCCGCTTTATTAATAACGCGCGCGCGGCCCGTAAGGCTAATGCTAAGCTTGCTAATAAGGTTAACGGCACCGTTATAGTTATTTACTAAACCGTTTACGCTATAGCCCGGAACCTAAAAAGCATAAAGAATACGCTATTTATAGTAGCTAACTACCTTAGCCTTAGCGGCTATAAGGGCCGAGATATCGCCTTTAAAGGTCGTTTGCTTAACTTAAACCTTATGCGTGCTCGTGCCGCTCTTATACCGCTTAAGCCCCCGCTACTTAAAGTTCTTATCGTCTTAAAGGACTTTAAGGCTAAAGCTAAGGCTAAGAAGAAGGCTTAAGCTAAGGCTCTTGCTAAGGCCTATACTTAGGAGCGCGCCGCTTTCGCTTAGGAGCTTAAGTATAAAGGAGTGCTTAAGGGTAAGGGTAAGGGAAAGGCTATTAAGGCCGACGTTATGTTTAACTTAAAGGAGCCCGAGCTTAACGTTAATAATAATAAGTTAGAGGAGGAGCTAGATAAAGACGACGATAATGCTAATAAGGCCGAGTTTAAGGTCCTTAAGGATAGGGGTAGCCCCTTACCCGGTCTTAATATAGTCCTTATCGTTTCCGACTATAAGAGCGGCGGTAATAGCGATAACAATAACGACCTTATATTACTCCTCGCCTTACTTACTCTTAGCCTATCCGTAGGCCGCGATATCCCCCCGCTTACGCCGAAGCGGGCTTATAGCCTCTTTAAGAGCAATGCTTTTAAGGCTAATAGCCCCGCGGTCTCCGCTTTAAAGCGTATTCGCGCCGTCTATACTCCTAACTTAGTTAATAAAAAAGGGGATACTAAGGACCTTAGTCTAAACCCTAAGTACTTTTAGTTTTTTACTTATAGTAAGGCTAGGTCTCTTCCCCTTAATTTCCTTATAACGCTTAATTCCGCTTAGTCGACTAAGTATTATTTAAGTCGCCTTACCTAGCTCGGCCTTATACTGCCTTTAACGCTAATAGCGGGAACCTTATAGGCTTTAAAGTAAACGCCTTAGCGGGCTGCTAATAAGGCGGCTTCTTTTATATTTACTCCTGCCGCGACCTTAAGTCGCCGTAAGCGCGGGAGGGGGAAGGCACTAATTACTTTAACTTGCGGTTATAGCTAAGCGGGGCATTCTTATAGCACTCCTTAGATAGGGAAGTCCGCTATTACTCCTAATCGCACTTAGCGCGGCGCCGGGAACGATAATAATAAGCTCGGATATTAATTAAAGTAAAAGGGTAGTATTAAGGGGGGGGGGGAGGGAATTAAGAGGAGAAGCTAGCTAAAGCGCTAGCCCGGGGTAGGTCTAATAAGGGCCTTATAAGCTAAGTAAGGTCTTAAGAGGGGAAGGTTTTAGCGTTTTAGTGCTTCGCAGCGTTTATTATATTAGTAGGTTATCCCCTTAACGTAAGCTAAGGGGACGATTTAATTAATATATATCCCCTCTTAACTAAAGTATAGCTAAAGCCGCCGCGTATACCCTATCTTCCCCTTAGTATAGTCGTATTACTAAATCGAATTATTATAAGCGCCTTAAGCTTAAGAACTATCTTATTAGCGTAGCCGCTATCTTTTATTTTTAAAGCTTCGCCCGCACCTTACTTACGTTACGGAGTCGCTATAGTAGCGTCCCCCTTACTTTACTAGTTAGCTTATAGCTTATTATCGCGTAGTAAATAATATCCCGCTATTACTTATAGTTATAAAAAGGCGATACTACTTTAAGTATATTGCGGTAAAATAAGAAATCTTTAAGGCTTATTACTCCGGTTCGTATTTAAGTAATTGTAAAGCTTAGGTACTTAAGCAACGCCTTATAATAGTTAAGCGCTACGGCCTTATTAAACCGGGGCGGTAGGTTAGCGGGGTAGAGCGTAGTTTAGCGCTATTTAATAAGTTCCTCCTTTAAGCTTTACCGTTTAGCCTATTCTTTAAAGAGGATTTCCTTTATCTTTTTCTTCTTTTAAAGCTCGCCGGACTTAACTTAAGACCGTACCCCCCTTAATACCTCCGCGAGTAGTAGTCTTAAGGGCGTAGGCCGCCTTAATCGTCGTTTATGTTGCCGAAGTAGTCTCGCTATTAATATAGACGCGCGTTAGATTTAATCTAGGATTTTAAAGTCTTTTAGTCTTTTAAAGGTATTAGCTATTTTTTAGTTTAAGTAAAGGTCGATTAGCGGGACTTAGGTTTTAGCTTTAAGCTAGTAGACTAAAGTAGCTTAGTAAGCTCCCGCGACTATTTAAAGGTAGGCGGTTTAATCCCGTGCTAGTTTCGCGGCTATCTTACGGGGCTTTCCGTCCGCCGGGGTTATTTCGTAAAACGTAACTATAGTATATAATATAAAGGACCGGACGACTTTACTATAAACTTCCCGGGCCTTAAGTAAGGTATATCCTTATATAGACGCTATAAGCCCTATAAAGGCTAGGTTCTGCCTTTTTAGCTTAGCGCGTAACTTATTAAGGTATGCTTTTTACTTAAGCTTATAGTTTACCTATACCCTTAAGAGCCTAGCGTCTTAAACCGGCATTATTATAGCGGCCTTAAGGCGGATAAAGGTCGTAATCGCCTTATATTTTCTTATAAAGTAAATAAGCTTACTCTTTAAAGGTTTAAAGTTTACCGCGAACTCCTTTACTTATATAGCGCATACTTCTTAGGCCGCCTTAAGCCGCGCTATTATCGATCCCTCTTTAAGGCTAACGCTAAGGATATTTATATCGTTAGCGAAACTAATAATATAAACTCCTTTTAGCTTTTTTAATCTTTCGTAAAGGGGTGTTATATAGTAAAGGAATAAGATTAAGGAAAGCGGCGAGCTTTAAAGGACCTTAGTAGTAATTCGGACTAGTATAGCCTTTTTTTTATTAAAATAAAAAGTTAAGTAGCGTTTATTTATAAAGCTATAAGCTAGCCTTATAAACTACTTAAAGTAGCCCCGGAGGGTAAGTTCCCTTAAGAGTTTCTTATAGTTAACTATATTAAAGGCCCCCTTAATATTAAGTTAGAGGAACGATACGATCCCTTTTTTAGCCTATATTACGCATATTAGTTTTATTACTTAAAGTATTGCTGCCTTTATAGACCTTTCCTTTTTATTCTTAAACTATCCTTTAAGTAAGACCCCGTTCGCTTCCGCCGCGGTCGCGAGTCTTTAGGCTAAAATCCACTTTAAGATCTTACTTATCGTTAGTAAGAGGGAAATAAGTCTTTACCCCTTAGTAGTGCGGTATACCCCGGGTTTCTTCCTTAGTTTTCTTAGCACTACTATATTTATAGACCGAAACTAAGTCGGAAAGTGCGATATCTTTATATAAGCTATAAAGATTATCGCTAGCTAGGCTAAGAGCGCTAGGCCGTAGAGCTTAAAGAAGCTAAAGGGAACTTTATTTAGGCTTACTGCCTTTTAACTTACTATTTTGCTTATTACTTAAGATATATCTATAAGGTCGATACGTCGTTTTATAAAAAGTTCCCTTTTAAGCGCGCGCTAAAGAAGTCTTAAAAGCATTGCGGCTTTAGCTAAAAAAAATCGTTTTATTAAAAGTTAAGCTTTCTCTTTAAAGTTAAGGGTTAGTTAGTATTCGTAGCCCCTACTTATTAATAGTAGTAAGCACGCTAAGTTTAAGTATAGCTTACTATATAGCCGCGCTTACCGTTTAACGTTTTATAGCTTAGTATTATTAGCGCTAATCTCCTTAAGGAAGTCTCTTTAGTATTCCTATCTCGCGTCGCGCATAGCTTGCTTTTAGGCTATAGCCGCTTCTTATAGCGCTTCTTAGTTTGCTTAAGTCCTATATCCCTTATAGTATCTCCGGGCCCTTTTCGCAGCTTAAGTAGCTTAGACTACCTTTAAGGTAAACTATACGTTGCCCCTTAAGATCGCTTACTTTTAGTATAGGACTATCGTATAGGCAATTTTATTAAGATTGTCGTATAAGCTATTTATTTTTATATCGATCTCTTACGGGCTATAAAGCATAGGCTATTATATCCTAAGCTAGGATAAGGTTTCTGCCTTAACCCTTTTCTTTTCCGCCTCCTTTTACCTTAGCGTAGCTAATACCTCCCTTAGCTTAAAACCTATTTTAAATAAGACTACTTACGGGATATAGTTAAACCTTATAAAGTCTAAGTCTAAGCTAATAAACTATATAGCCGTTTTTATCGTAGCCTATATAAGGTTAATCGTACTATCTTTATATCTATAGAAGAAACGTATATATTCCCCTCTTAGTATAGCTAGCTTAAGCTAAAGCCGCGCGGCCTTCTTAATAAACTATTTTACCTTATCGGAAGTCTAGTTATAAGCGTCTTAAAGCGGGTAATAGATATTAAAGTCCCTTATTAAGACTAGCGGGCCTTAGCTATCGACCTTACTTAAGGCCTTAGCTAGGCCTATCCGAATTCCCTTTAGTAGCGAGTATAAAGACTTTAACCTTATACTATCGCTAAAAGTTATCTTACCTTAATCGCATCCGGTCTATAGTATCTACGTCCTTATATCGTGCCTTTTATAAATATATATCGCGTTACGGCCCTCCTTATAAACTAGCCGGTATAGTACGCCCCTTAAAGGCAGGGCCCTTAAGCCTTATATTTTCTCTATCTCTTAAAGCGCTATTACGTTATACTCGGCGCGGTAGCTAAGGGCTAGTTATACTAGCTCGTATTTCTTCTATATATTTTAATAAAAGATCTTTAATTTTATATATAAGGGGTCGGGGTAAAGTTTATCGTTTAAGATAAGGTAATAGCTTAAGTTAAAAGCGATACGCTCCGTTATCTTATATAGCGTTTAATATTACTTAGGTTAGTACTTACTACTTATACCTTAGCTAGCAGGGCCGACGGCGTCTATCCGTCCTTTCTTAGCCGCTTAAGGCGTTTCCGCGCCTATAACGAAGTAGGCCTTTAATCCTTTATAAAGGGGAGGGGGATTAAAGGGTCCGGTTAGCTATAAGTACTAGCAAAGCGTTACGGGCGGTTCGGGTAGTAGTCCTTTGCCTTATCTTAAGCTTTTACCGCTATAAAGTAAATACGGGACTATGCTAAGTGCTGCTTACTATAAGATACGTAGTTATAAAAGATTTCGCCTTTCTTTACGCAGCACTTATCCTCGCCGCCTATATATAAGGTCCCTTTATAGTAAGCGTAGAGCTATATTAAGGTATAACGTCTAGCGATATACTTATATTTATAATAGTTATAGCATTAAGTAGGTTTAACCGATTTATTATATAGCTTATATTAAAATATTTAGGCCTTAAGGAATAGGCCTATATTATATAGCTTATTAGCCTCCGCTAAGCTACTTATACTAATAATAAAAGTTATAGCTATTAAGGTCTTAGTTTAAAGGCGTATTACTCGCGCTTATATAACTTTTACTTTATTAATATTAGCGATCTCCTTAATTAAGAGCGCCTTATTTATCTTAAAGACCCTTATAAGGATATTCTTCGCAATTACTATATAGGCCCTACGCGCTATCGCCGCCTTTAGCTTAAAGACGCTCCTTACTTAGTCTTAGTTTTGCTAATAAAGTCGTGCCGCTATATTAAACATTACCGCAATATCCTTACTTAGGAGGCGTCTTGCTACTATAGCGGAAAAGATATTAAGCGCTATAT
Source organism: Ophiocordyceps robertsii (assembly GCA_027405785.1). NCBI lineage: Eukaryota > Fungi > Ascomycota > Sordariomycetes > Hypocreales > Ophiocordycipitaceae > Ophiocordyceps > Ophiocordyceps robertsii. The sequence continues at coordinate 79,797 of JAPEBW010000110.1, forward strand.
TAATTGCTTTTACTATATCCTTTAGCTCGCGGTTTAAGATATCCGGCGTCGCTCTTATTAAGACTACTACTAGCTTATATTCGTGCTAAGGCAAGACCGGCTTTATCTTTATATTATATCGTGCCGGCCCTTTAAGGCTTATTATTACTATTGCTTAAGTCCTTTTAAGTCCTCCCCTTAAGCCTTAAGCTTAGCCTTATCTTAGTTCCTTATATATAGCTTCCTTTATCGCGCTTTAAATAGCTTTATAAAGCTTAAAGTCGGCCCGCACTATAATCGGCGCGCTCTTAGCGCGCTCCTTAAAGCGGAGGAGGGTTTTAATTATTACTTATACTTAGTTGAACTATATATATAAGACTATACCCGCGATTTCGTTATAGGCCTTCTTTTTATTAGTATTACGTATAGTCTAGCTAGGCTACGCGCCGTTGTCTCGTTTAAGTATATTCGGCTTTCTATTTAGGTGTATAAAGCTTAAGGGCATTTCGTTGCGCTAAGCGCTACGGTTAATGCCGGTGCGAGGCGGACTACCCCCTCGCCCCCGCGTCTCCTAGCCACGCTGCGATATCGTCTTAAGGGGGGTAACTAATACCGCCGAATGAATTTTTATTATTAGTAAGAGTTTTAAACGCAATGCGCACCCGCTAAGGGCGAGTGTTTAGTTTGCGAAGAGTTCCGGTTTTATTGTTGCTAAATAAGGATAATAATATTATTTTAATATAGTAAATATAAAAAAGCGTTTAGTATAATGTTTTTAACGCTTAAAATATAATATACTTTAAGTAGGAATTAGCTTAAGTATTAAGAGGTAAGGACTAGCTTATTATTAGATTTTATATTAGTAAAGAATAAGGATTTTTAATATACGTATTATAAGTACTTATATAGTTAGTAAAGATAACTACTTATAGCGTTTTTATAGATAGTATTATAGTATTACGGAATTTAAATAGCTATGCTTAAACTCCTTACTTTACTTTTAAGGAGCCTTAAAAAACCCCGCGATAAAAACGCTTAAAGTATATACTATAAAGGCTCGCTTAAGGAGATATAACGGATATTATTAATTAAACCTTACTAAGGTTTTTAAGATATAACTATAAAAGCTTAAAAGCCTATTTAACTATAGTTTATAACATTTTTAACTATAAAAGATACTATAAAAACGACTAAGCAGATTCCGCTAATATCTTTAAAGGATATTTTAAGATTTCCGCGGGATATCTTAATTATAGTTCGACTTATTTTTTACTATAAAAGCACCTTAAAAGATATAAGATAAGCTTTATCGCTATTTTTAAAGGATATTTAAGGATATTTAAAGGATTTGCTTAACTAAAGTTTATAGTATTTTTAACTAAGCTTATACTTAATTTATTAAGTAGTTTTATAAGGATATTTACGGTTTATTTATATACTAATAATAAATAGAAAGATATTATAATTAAAGATCCTTAAAATTAGCTTAATAAACTAAGTATAAAGTAGCTAGCTATATTTAAAAGAAAAGATAAGCTTTTTACTATTTTTAAACCTTTATATATATTTATATATAGTAATTAGTTTATTATACTAACTTAATTATTAATAATTCGTTTATAATACTAGCCTTAACTAGCGGTAATTAGTTTATAGTACCGGCCTTAACTAATAGTAATTAGTCTACGCCTTATCCCCTTATCTTTATGCTATAAAGTATAGTAAATAGTAGTAATTCTTACTTAATTTAATAAAATTCCTTTAAATAGCCGCTAAGCTATAAGCAACTATATTATTTAATTAAGTACTTATTTTATAAGAAGTTAAATACTAAACGATATTTTCTTTAATTAAAAGCTCTTATTAGCCTTTAAGTTTAACCTTAATTATAAGCACCTTTTCCTTAACGCGCTTATAATAAAGCTTTAAGATACGTAAGCTATAAAAGCGGAAAAGGCTATAGTTTATTAAGTATACTAGTTTAATAATCTCCTTTACTCTTTTTTAAAGTATTATACCGCGATAGCCTATAAAGCTAAATAAGATATAAAACGAGTTTTACTTAGCTAAGCTAAGATTACCGCTATTTAAAAGGCAATCCGCTTTTAAAATATTAATAAAGGAAAGACTATAAATCAATAAAACTTATATAATTAAATAAACTAAATTAAGTATTACTTAAATAGATTAAATATCTATTAAATTTAAGAAGTAAGGATAAGCTAACTTAAAAACCTTTTAGCGCCTTACTTATTAAATACCCTCTAGATTAAGCTTATAATAAAGTGACTTTTTGCTTAAAATAATAAGCTTAGTAAGTATTCTTACTATATACTATTAATAAAGTATAGTTTATAGGCCTTAATTAAAAATCTACTTTAAAGAATACTTAGTAGTTTCTTAGTTTAGTATTACTATTTAGCCTTATCCGCTATAGCCGCGCTTACTAAAGCATTTTTAAGACTCTTAATTAATAAAAATAAGCATTTTATGCTTAAAGGCCCGCGGTATATTAAATTTTAAGACGAATATAAAATAAAAGGTTAAGCGCTTAATAAAAGTTTTAAGACTAAGACCTTAATAATAAGTAATAAGGATATAGTAAGCGGTACCCTTTATTAGCTAAACCTATCGATACTTAGCGTATAGATATAAAGACTAAGTATAGCCTTAAGCCCTTTAATAAGAATAGTAATAATATTAAATAAATAATTCTTTAATCTCCTTTAAGTACTAAGAAAAAAAGATACGCTTACTAAGCCTTAAGAAAAACCTTAATTATAAGCCGAGGGTATAAGGAGATTTAACTTATTAAGACCGCTAAAAACATCCTTAAATAAAGTTTAAGAAGATAATAAAGCTAGGACGTTTTAAAGAGTAGACTATTTTATTAACTTTATCCGCTAAAACGTTAATAAAGGCGAGGCCTATATAGATAAATTAGCTATTTAATTGCCCTCTTTTTTTAAAGAAGTATAGCGGAATAGTATTTTAAAAACCTTTCGGAACTATAATAAGAAGAACTTAGCGAGCCCGGTATTAAACTAAGATAATAAATCTCCGCCTTATAAAAACGGTTCGGAATCCGCTTAAATATAGCAATATAAGCACTTAATAAGGAGCACTTTACTATTAAAGATATAGTAATAAGGTCTAACCTAAAGTCTTTAATATCGCGCTTATAATATAAAGCTAAGGCCGCGCTTTATTAGCTAAATAACCTAACTATAATAATTTACTAAAAGCTAGATATTAATTTATAAAGATCCTTATAATATTTAATAAGAAATAGGGATATTAATAAATAAATTAATAAATATTAGGAAATTATACCTTAGCTATAAGTTAAATATACTTAAAGATCTTAAAAGCACTTATTAGTGTAAAAAAAAAAGGTTTAACCTATAAAAAGGCGAGGGCTAACTAGCTATACTTTATATATACTTAAAGAATAGTTTAAGATGCCTTAGCAATTTATAAAAGGCTTGCTAAAGCTATAAGTTATATTCTTAAACCGCTTAGTAAAGGCGGATATATTATAAGCTTTATAGCGCTTACTAAGTAAAAGGAGAAACTTATTTAAATAGCTAAGGATATAAGCTAAGGGCCTTTAGCTTAAGAAAAAAAGAACTTTTAAGATTATATACTTATTAACGCTAAGCTTAAAGCGGGCATACTTTATAATTAAAGAAGGAACTATAGTAAAGACCGATAACTATTTAAAGGATAAAAAGTACGACTTAAAAGGAGCTTAGATAGATACCGATAAAACCTTAAAGAAAACTATAATTTATACTATAATAAACTTTATTTAAAAGGCTAATAAAGTATATAGATTTTATAATAAAGCATTCCCTTTAAAGAATAAGCTTTACTAATATATCAAAGATAAATACCCCTTTAACCTTAGCTAAGACGTTACTATATAAAGATATAGCTTAGTATAGTAAGTAGTTATCTAAAAGCTATAAAGCGTTTAGATAGTTAAGGCTTTTCTTAACGTTTAACTATTAAGTCTTAATAAGCTGTTATAATTTACCTATATACGCCTACTAGTCTATAAAGAAAAGGCCTAAGATAAGTATTAAAACTTAAATAAATACTAAGGTAAACTAAAGTCTTATTTAAGCTAACTTAATAAAGACCTTTTAAGGCGTAATAATAAACTCCTCTTAATAAATTCCTGTTTAAGGGGTAAGAAAAACGGCTACTATTAAATAAGCAGAATTTGCCGCGAAAATACTAAGAAGGCTAGATAGTAGCCTTATAGTTATAAAAGTAAGGATCGGTGTTAAAATAATAAAACGCTTAGTAGCTAATATATTACTTAACTAAAATTTTTTAGTTCCTTACTAAAAAGACTTTATTAACTTTATATTAGTCTTATAGATTAAGGCTTATAAAGGAATTAAAGCTAAAGTTAAGATAATTTAGCTAAAACTAGTAATATATAAATAGGTAATTTACTTAGTTACTATAATGATTTTAGTACGTTTTAACTACGCCTAACTAATATAAGTTTAAGCGCTGCTATTAAGACATAATACAATATTCTTTATTAAGAATATTAAGCTCGCTTAGATAATAATATAAGATTATAAGAGCTTTATAGCAATAAACTATTTTAAAGAACTATTAATACTCCGCTAAAGCTAAAAGGTAAGGATAATTATAAACCTTAATAAGTAGTTCTAACTATATAAAGAGGTTAATACTATTACTCCCTTAGCGGAAGTCTTTATAAAAAACTTAAATAAAATAAGCCTTATTAAGGACTTCTTATAAAAGGATCTTATAATAAACTATAAGCGTAAAATCGGCTAAACTAAAAACTTACTTAAACTTATTATTAATAAAGGCGTTCGGATTTACGCTAAGGACTTAGAATATATATTAAAGGTTTAAGATATCCTTAATAGTTTCCTTACCTTTAAAAGAATTAAGGAGTAGTATATATAAATAAATCCGAATATATACGTATTTTATTAGTAAAATGATAGTAATATTAATAAGTAGTATTAAGATTATACTTATTAAGCGATAATAATAAGAAGGTAGTAAATATAATATTCGGTTAACTAACTAAAGAAGGACGATTAAAATAAGTTTATAAGCTAACTTTATTAAAAGTGCTAGTAATTATAGTATAGAAAATAATAAATAAAAAGGAAAAAAGATACGTAGTCGTAAACTTATAAGGGATAAACGCTATTACTACTTTAAACGCTTACTTAATGCCCCTTTAAAGCGATATAATTAAACGCCTTTAAGAAAAAAAGTTTATTAGTATAGTAAATATATAATCGTTTTTTTACTAGTTCTTAGTTTACTAAGACTACTAAGAAAGGTTTATAGTTTTAAGCTAATATAGGCTAAAAAGATTATTAATAATACTTATAAGCTTTAAAAACTTCTTAGTATATATTTAAAGGTTTATTAATAACGTCTTTTATAGATACTAAGAAGACGCGGCGGCCTATATTAACGATATTATTATTTACTTTAATATACCTTAAAAATACCTTTAATACTTAAAAGTAGTATTCCGCGCTTTTTATAATTATAATATTACCTTATTTAAACGACAGTTCTTTTTAGTATACCTATTTATATAGCTCCTCGGATTTAAAGTAAATACTATTAGTTTAATAAATATAGATAAACGTATATAAGCTTGAAAAAATATTACGTTTTTAAAGAACTTTTAATAGCTTAAGAAATAGATTAGCTTTATTAAGTAGCTACGCTATATAGTCTTGCATTTTGCTAAAACAGTTAACGTCTTATAAAAATAAAAGAAAGAGCTACTTAAAGTAAGATAAGAAGAAGGAGTCCTCTTAAAGGGCTAAAGATAAGCTTAATATACTGCGAAAGCCGCTTTTTAGCCTAGTTTAAAAGAAAAAAAGGCCTTTGCGAATTTAAATAAAAACCTTACTAAGCTTTAAACGATTTACTACTTTAACCCCGCTAAATAACTATTTATTTAAATTAATACGTCTTAAAAATATAAAATAGCGGCTATAGCTTTTTACTTAAAAAAAAGGCACGGAATAAGATAAAAAGACGTTACTAGCCCGGACTAAAGTTTAGCTTATCGTTTACTTAAGCTACGTCTTTTAAGGCAAAGAGCCTTAATACTAGCTTATAAAGCTTAAAGTAGCCGGTTTTATATAAGCAGTCTATAAGTTATATACTATAATACTATCTATAAAAATACTATAAGTAGTTATCTTTATAGATAATATAAGTACTTATAAAATTATATATAAAGAATTCTTATTCTTTATTAGTATAAAATCTAACGATAAGCTAATCCTTATATCTTAATACTTAAGCTAATTCCTACTTAAAGTATACTATATTTTAAGCATCGAAAATATCGTGCTAAACGCTCTTTTATATTTACTATATAAAGATAATAAGCTAGTATCCTTAAACTAAAAAAGGGAATTAAAAGGTATTTAAGAAGATAAAATAACGGACTACGTATTCTTTTACGCGGAAGCATAAATCTAATTACCGCTCCGCTAAAAAATAATCGACGGATATATAAAGGATATATAGTAAGTAAAGATTATTATATAGCTTAGCAATAAAAACGGTATCTTTAAACTCCTATTCCTTTAATTATAAAGGTTACTATACTTTATAAAAAAACGATAAACACTAAAAACTATATATCCTTAAGATTTACGCGAAGGAGATTATTAAAGACGCTTACGCTAAATATTTTTATACTAATAGCACTTATATATAGTAAGATCTATTTAAGAGTTTCTTAGTTTTATAGCTTAGTAAATATAGAAATAAGGTTATAAATATCTATAATACTTATTATTATAACTAAACTAATTAAGATAAGATATTAAGGTAGCTTATTTTAATTTAAAGCTTATTAGTTTTATACTATATAATAGCAATAAACTTTATTACTAAGCTCTTAGTAGTTTAAGCTAAATAATTTTAATAAAAAGATCCTATAAAAAACCTTTTTAATATTTTACTAACTATAATTTATAAATTCTTAAAAATATATCTCCTTATTTTAAGCAATATTTAATTTATAGCGGAAGACTAATTATAAGTATTATATACTAAGCCACTCCGCGCTATTTAAGGATTTTTAAAGAGGATAATGTTTAATTAAGATATAAAGTTTACTTTAGTATTTTAGCGGACTTTATAGCAAGCATATAAATTAAAGCTTTTTATATTTACTACTTAGTACCTTTAAACTAACGGCTTATTAAAAAGGCGAAACTAAACTATAAAAATTGCGTTTTAATTCTTAACCGCTAATTTCTTAGACTTATACTAAACTAATATACTAATCGCTTTTTAGTTTAGCTTTAATAATTCCTTCTTTTTAGTTATTTATATAGCTTTTAATAAGCTTATTATAAAGATAAAAATAAATAACGGCCTTTAGTTTCTTAGTAATTACTTATATATATAAAACTAAGAAGTCTTATAAAAAGAAGCTAAGTTAGCTATTACTTATACTTAGGCCGCTATAAAGGATAAATATAATAAAAAATACCGCCCGTTAAAATTTAAGCTTAGCGATTAAGTCTAGCTATAGCTTAGCTTAATAAGAGTTACTATATTATAGATAGTAAACCGGCGAAACTTTAAGAAAAACGTACTAAGCCGTTTAAAATTATTATTAAAGTAAGATAGCTAATATATTAATTAAATATAAAAAGGGCCCTTAATATCTATTTAGTTATTTTCGTACTAAAACTACGTTTAGTAGATAAGCTAGCTATATACTTAAGCTTAGTTTAAGATAAAAAGATACTTTA
>JAPEBW010000111.1:0-87519 GCA_027405785.1 Ophiocordyceps robertsii
CGTGCCTTGGTGGGGGAATCGGACGCGGTTGTTGAAGGGCTGGGAAAGCCAAGAGAAATTGGCCGACGCCCCCGATGCCACGGCGCCGGGCGCGCGCGGGAACGGCGGCCGCCATCGGGTCGTGGTGCCGCTGCGTCGTCGGGGCCTTGCTTTTTTTTGGGGGGGCCATGCTTCTTCCCCTGCCCCTCGTTGATGCGCACTCTTTACCCATGGAGCGTGGTTTTTCGACAGGCCAGCCCCAACGGCGCTACAAGCAAAGCAAAGGCAACCAACAGCCCCCGTCCCCCTTTTCCCTCTCTCTCTCTCTCTCGAAAAAGGGCCCCCAGACAGGCAAACGCACAATCTCCCGCCTCGGCCCCCCCCCGCCTCCCCTTTTCCTTGCTTTTTTCCCCGTCCAACCTGCTAACTAACCCCCGCTCGCGCTCGGCATCTCAGACACGGCGGGGACACGTCTAAAGTGCGCAGCGGTGGGCGGATGCGCCGACGATTCGGACGCTGTATATAAAGGGCCTGCCATCACCGCCCCCAACCAGGCCGCCATGCGCCGCGCAGGCCATGTAGCAGACAACCGGCCGTCCGAGCTCTCGCGCCCTCTCCTTTCTCCTCTTCCCTTCTGTATATATTCGCTTCTCTTTGGACCCTGCCTGCCCCCTTTTGCCCTCATCCCGAGGCCGAGATACCCGCGCCCGCCATCATGAAGGTTCGTCGTCCCCGTCTCCGCCATCACCATCCTCGGCCCGTAGACAACCCAGGCCGTGCCGACTAAAACCGCCCTCAAGTCCCTCGCAGCCCTCGTCGCCGTCCTCGTCCTCGGTGCCACCGCCGCTCCCGCCCAGCAGGCCTCGCAGGCCAACCGCATCGACTCCAACCGCCGCTTCGTCTGCCCCAGGCGCGTCCAGGCCTTCTGCAGCGCCTCCAACATCCACTCGGGCTGCACCTTTGGCGGCGCCTTTCGCTCCGACGCCATGGATACCTGCCGCGAGTGCACCTGTCAGTCTCTTCCTCTCCTCTTCGGGCCACCATGACATGCGGGCCTCGTCCTACATACGTGCCGTGGCTGACACGTCTTGGCTAACACGTCTCATGTCCAGGCTAAACAGGCAAAGGTAACCCGAAATCGTCGACGTGGTGGACAGACATGTCGGGGAACACGAACAAGCATGCCATGGCAGCAAGCCCGCCGACTCGCCGCGCCTTTGGCCCCCTTCATGTCCGCCTCCTTCATGTCCCATAGCTGCCGCTCCCGTGAGGATAACCCATCTATTCTTTCCTTCAACATCCTCAAGCCGTCCCACGCCCACCCGCCTCGCTCGTCGAGTAGCCCCCCCCGAGTCTCGCGACTGTGCCTTTGATTTATATCCACTCACACCTGGCCATGTCCATGTCCAGCCTCGCCGTCCAGCACAGTCCCCCCGTCTTTGCTCCATCTAAACAGCCAAATCCGCACACTGCCGCCACCGTCAATTACAAACACCTCGCTCTTGCTGCGCCGTGCCCAAGCAAGCTCCGTCGGCCCCAGCCCTCCATGTTCTGCTGCCTGGCCGCCGTGGCACCATAGGAACCGTGAAATCGCCCCCCCAAAGCCCCTGCATACATGTACATACACACACAACGTCTCGATTCTATACACGCCCAGCTCGCTCGCCAGCACAAACAAACGCCCGCCTTTCACTGCTAGCTCGCATTCAGCAGCATTCCCACGTCTTGTAGATGCATGTTGCTCGTAGTCGGCGGCGGCCCACCTCGGTCGATCCTGCCCCAGCCTGCCCCCCACTCCGGCAGTTGGCTCGTCGCACCACAGCCGTCGTCGGCCCCGTCCGACCTCGAGCTGCGGCTTCTCAGCGCAATCTCGTTGGAGTCGCCGCTCCCGGCTCGCCGCCTCCTGCACCGTTTCCTCCAGCAGAATCGCCGTCTCCGCCGCTGCTGCTGCTGCTCGTCGGCCCCCACGTGCTCCGGCGCCGTCATGATGCCCGGACGCTCCGGCCGCCCGCTCTTGAGGGCAAACGCCCCCAGGTGCGAGCGCGGGTACAGGAAGCCAGCCGGCTGCCCGCCGCCGAGCGGGTTCCACGCCCGCGGCTGGGCCCGCCCGAGGTCGATGCTCCCATTGCAGCCGGCGTTGTAGCTCGTCTTCGCCTCGCCCGAGAGCTCCTCCAGCGTCAGCCCCCTGGTTTCAGGCACGAGCAGCGAGACAAAGGTCCCGAGCAGCATGAAAAGGGCAAACAGCTGCAGCAGGCGGTCGACGTTGGACGAGCACTGGTTGCCCCTGCACGGCTTGTCCGACTCGCGCCGCAGCAGCGGGATGCTGATGACCTGCGCCACGATGGCGCCGAGCTTGCCCATGGCCGCCGACAGGCCGTGGCCCGTCGAGCGATAGCGCGTGGGGAAGCATTCGCCCGGCACGACAAATGTCGTCGTGTTGGGGCCCGCGCTGAAGAGAAACTGCCCGACCACGTACAGGGCGAGCATCGCGCCCTCGCTCAGATTGCCGAGCCGAAAGCCGAGGACGCAGAAAACGACCGTCAGGGACAGGAAGCCAAAGATCTGCAGCGGCTTTCGCCCCACAGTGTCGATGGTCAGGACCGCCGTCCAGTAGCCGGGGATGGAGCCGGCACAGGTCAAGATGATCGTGCCCACTGACTGGTTGTACAGCTTTTCGTACAGGTTGTTGCCGTTGGCGTAGCCAATGGCGCGCAGCACCACCGTGGTGTTAAGCCCGAGACCGTAAAAGGCCAGATCCTATCCTAATCAGCGGCGCACCAGCAAGGGGCCAGGTGGGCGACTCACCAGCAGGAACCACGACATGGTGGTCCCGACGAGCACCCTCAGGTTCTTCCACTCCCCAAACCAGGCAAAGACGTCGGCCCACGACGCCCGCGGCACCATGAGCAGCGTCGCCGAGAGCCTCGTGCCCGACCTGCGGTGACTCTTGTATTCGCCGTCCGACGAACTGTGGACGTATGCGCGGATGTCGGCGCCGGCCTTTTCCACGTCGTGGCGCACGTCAAACGTGTAACGCGGCGTCTCGGGAATGGTGATGCGGTAGTAGAGGGCTAGGCAGGCGGGTATGGCCCCGACGCCGACGATGATGCGCCAGGATCGATCGGCCGCCACCCGGCACGCCGCGTCGCACTGGGTTTCGTCCTTGACGCCGATGTACGAGTCCTTGAAGGCGACGGTGGTGACGAGGGCGACCAGGGCTGACATGAGTAAGCCAACTCCCTGCATGGAGAAGACGGCCGCGATCATGCCGCCGCGCCAACGGGTCGGGGCAAACCTGGTGGTGCTGGTTAGCGGGAAACCAAAGTGACGGGCGAGTTGCCCGTCTCCCGGGAACTTCTTGAGGGGCGGCTCACTCAGACGTGATTACAGACGACAGCGGATAATCGCCCCCGATGCCGATGCCCTGCGCGTCATTAGCAGCTGCCTCGACTACGGGTAGACAAGGGCAGGGTCCGTTGTGCGTGGCGTCGGCAGGGAAAGCACTCACCATCAAGACGCGCCAGAATATCAACAGGGCCGAGGAGCTGATGGATGGACTCGAGGAGACGAGGGCGCTGCTAAAGGTGCCAAAGATGATGATGCCCAGCTCGATGCCGTACATTCTGCGGCGGCCCAGGGCACTAGACACGGGGCGTCAGCCGCCGTGGCCAAGTGCGAGAGCAGGAACAGAAACTCACTCGGCAAGCCATCCGAAGAGGATCATGCCAATGATGATGCCAGCACTGGTGGAGCCCTTGAGAGCCTGGTTGATGGGGTCTGGCAAGACGCCGCCGTTGCCCCCGTAGCCGTCGTTCTGGCCATCGCCGCTCCAAAAGACCATGCCGAGCATGGTGGTGATAAGGTTGATGGCAAAAATGTCGTACGAATCGAGGAGGAAGCCGACTCCGGCCACCAAGACGGCGCGGACATCTGCCTCGGCGTCAGTACAGTGCAGGGCCCGGCCAAGAGCAAAATCAGGCGTGCCCGGGAGCATGAACGCACGATAGCCGCCAAAGGGGACCTTGTCAATCTCGGACAGGGCCAGGCGCCGGCGCAGGTTGGGATCCGGGATGTGTGAGTAGTCGTTGTAGAAGTTGTGAAAGGCGGCATTGCCGCCATAGGTGCGCTCAGGGCCTGGGGGGACGCCTCCCGAGGACGACGACGAGAGAGGAGGGAGCATGTCGTCGCGGGAATCGGTTGAGCGACGAAGACGATCAGCAGCGAGGGCTGTCGAGGCTCGACGGCGGCAACATGGGCGATGGCCTGATCGGGGTCAAAAGAGGGCGACTTGCGATGCGTCAAGATGCGAGGGGTGCCTTTTGCTGGTGCTGGTGCTGCTTGGGACAGCTCAGCCTGTCAAGCCGCGACGGGGCCGCTGTCTCGAGTCTGCGTGTGCGAGGACGAGGAGCCTGTCACGCTCGTGGGGGCGAGAGAGAGAAGAGTTTGGCCACAGTGGGTTTTGGCGACCAGATTTGAGGGCAAAGAGGATCCGTCGTCGACAAGGCGGGAGGTCGAGGGGGGGGGGGGAAGGAGGGACGGAATCCCTAATAAGGCACCTGCTGTCCTGCCTGTCCTGCCTATCCCGCCTGTCCTGCCTACCTCACCTACCGACCTACCTATTTCAGATCTCGAGGTACAAGGGATCAGGTATCTTCCTACTCATATTGAGGAGGTACCGACCTTCGAATACCTACAGTACGAATAACTAACTGCCTTGCTGGGCGGGAGACTCAAAAACGTGGGGACGGCGAGGCGGGCGGGGGAAGTGGAGAGAAGGGATGAGGGGCGTGGCACTTTATGAGCGAGGGACGGGAGGAGAGGACAGAATCGAGGCTGTATGCACGAAACATGAAGCACAGCATGACGGGTTGAATCATGGGCATGGCTTGGACAGATGGAGTCTGGGCCGTGCCGATCGACGACAGACAAGGACGGTTGGTTCGTCGGGCTACATAGGCGCAAGAGGGTGGTCTCAGGAGGATGGACAAGGGCTGATGGGCGTGCGGCAATCAAAAAGACGACTCTGGAGAGTTGCAGGCCCGAGTGTCAAGTCGAGCTGAGGGTCTCCCCCCCCCCCCTCCAGCCTCGTTCCCTTCCAACACCTCCGTCACGCTCTCTGCTGCGCTCTCGCCGACGACGGTTGAAGGAGTTGAGGCTGGCCGTCATTCTTAGCTCATGCTCGGCTTGGCGGTTCGAAAAAGACGGACATTGGCGCCTTATGCTGGAGCCTCCCGTCCTTGCCCCAACCTGGCAGCTACAGGGCTCCAGGCGCTCGTGCTAGAGCCCTGGGGCTGGCGCTAGTGCTGCTCCTCAGCGGGCCGGGGCAAGGAACGGGGACGCCTGAGGCTGCACGTGCTCGGCCTCGACGCAGGTCCTCGCTCCCTCCCGTCCTGTAGACTCGCCCCGCCTCGGCGTGTCGGCCTTGGATTGCCATCCGAAGCAGACGCAAAAGAACCTTGCCAAGGCCACTGTATGTACAGATATGTATGTACAGTACTCTGTATGTATGTATGTTCTCGGGTTGCATGTCGTTGCGTCCCAACAGCAGCAGACCGGGGAGGCCGCATGGTCCGTGTAGGTACATACATGTAGATATGTAGGTGGTATCTGTTCAGCAACCTTTGCCTACCGGGTACCTGGCCGGTACAGCACCTACTGGTTCCCAAGATGGATGGGCTCAGTGGGTGCAGCTAACAGTGCTGGCGGTGGCTGGCTGGGCGGAGACGCCTGGGGTACTGTATGTACCCTCTTCTAGTGGCCTTCTAGAAGGGCGGCCAAACATTTACCCCGACCCCATCGTCCATCCACCAGCCAGGCGAGATCCCACCATCTACATACTACCGACGCCGTCTACTACCGACACCATACACTACCGACAACAGTCCATGAGCCGGGTAGCCTGGTTCCCTACCCAGCCCATTCAATGCGACATGACTTCATTGCTAAAAGTGCCGGCAGGCATCGTTCCCAGCGCCTCCCTCGGCACGCATTCCAGGTCCCGACACTGCGCCAAGACGCCCAGCGGACCCGCATGTGCAAGGCTGCAGCGCTGCCAAGATGCGACTCTCTCTCTCTGCCATGTCGTCACCCAATGAGGATGATGGAGCCTTGGGGTACTGCTTTGGGCCACTACCCTTTGTCGACCCCGATCAGCCATGCTCGCCGTCGGAGTGGCAGGCGGGGGCCGTCACCTTTGAGATGCCGAGACATGGCGGGTACTGCTTCTCGAAGAGCAAAAACGGGCCGGGACGTGCGGGGCAGTTCCGAGGAGGCCAGCGCTGTTATTTCTAGGACGTGGCCACGGCTGGCTCTTTGCCATGAGTTGGGCGGGCAGACGGGATCCCGTGTCATCAGACGATCAATGAGGAAGACGAGAGTGGAATACCAGGCACAGCTGCACGCGACGAGGTCCCCAAAGATTCCCTCGGCATATCGTGCCTACATACATCTCCATATGCCTGAATCCTCCATAGCCGGCCGTGGGAAGCATACGGATACGGCCTTGGCCCACTCACCCAGACATACACGCAATCCTCTATTCCACCATCGGGCATGTCGTGGCATGGAAGCCCAAGACGTGTATTCTAGAGTACCGACTCGGAACTGACATAAGTCAGGCCACTTCGGCCAACAAGAGGCATAATCGTCGTCGCCCAATCCCTCTCGACCCTCTGTCTGCGCCGCTCAAGGCCCAGATGGCCAAGGGCCAAGCCACCATGGATGGCGTCATCGACGGCCGACACCAGAGCTATGCGCCCTCGGCCTTGACAATGCCCGTTCCGACACATCACCACGCCGTTATGTCGTCCACCTCGGCCTCGCTAAAGGTGCTCGACTTGGTCATCTGTCCGACCCCAGTCTCCTCGTCGAGTGCGCCGCCCTCTCTGCTCATCATGTCCGGCAGCACCTCCCTGAGAAAGGCCAGGATGTGGCGGTTGACCTGCTCAAACTGCAGCAGGAACGCGTCGTGGCCCTCGGGGCTGTCGATGCGCTCCAGTCGTGCGTCGCTCACATGCTGCGCAATCTCCTCCTGCTCGGCAAAGGTGAAGAGCCCGTCGCTCTCGATGCCCAGGACCAGCGTGGGCTGCTGGATGAGGCCCAGCGCCTCGGCAATCGTCGGCGCCCGGTTCCGCGACACGTCGTGCGTGTCCAGCTTGCGCGTCATGGCAATGTAGCAGTTGCCGTCGAAGCGCTTGACAAACTTGGTCCCCTGGTAGCGCAGGTAAGACTGCGCCGAGAAGTAGGTCGACGTCGGCATCGCCTCGCCGCCCGTCGCAGGGCCGCCGCCGTCTTTACTGGGGCCCTCAAACTGCGGGTCCGCGCCGCTCCCTGGAGCCGGCCCGGCCTCGCCCGAGCTGGCCGCCGCGCGCTTCACCTTGTGCCCATCGTTGTGGATGCGGAAGTGGACCTCGGACGGCGTGCTGGGACGCGTCGTCGGCTCGTAGATCGTCTGGACCTTGGAGGGATCCGGAATGTTGCGACCGAACCGGGCCTCAAACGAGTTGCGGCTCCGGTACGTCAGCAGCGCCGACATGCGCGCGGCGCCGAGCCCGGCCGTCGGGGGGTCGTCAAAGGGGTAGTAGCCGTCGTCGTACTTGGGGTCGGCGTAGATGCTCTGGCGCTGCGCCTCGCCCCAGCTGATGCCCCAGGCGCTGTGGCGGCTCGAGGTGGCAATGGGCACGACGCACCGCACGTAGTCGCGGCCAAAGTAGGCCCATTCCAGGACAAACATGCCGCCCAGCGAGCCGCCAATGACGGCGGCCACTTGCCTGACACCCAGGTCGTCGAGGAGCAGCTTGTGCAGGCTGCCGCCGCGTCAGTCTTGCCCGCGGGCTCGGCTCGGTCCGGGGGCCGGGGCACTTACTTGACGTCGTCACGAATGGTGGTGAGGGGGAACTCGGGCCCGTACCGACCCTTGGCCGCGTCGCCGTCCTTGGCCGTGACGGGGCTCGCGGTGCCGTAGGGGCTGCCGAGGCTGTTCATGCAGACGACGAAGAACCTCGACGTGTCAAAGGCCCGCCCCGGCCCGCCCAAAAGAGGCCCCCACCAGTCACCGACGTCGGCGCTGCCTGTCAGGGCGTGGCAGATGACCATGGCGTTGTCGCCGTCGGCAGACAGCTTGCCTCTGGTGGTGTAGGCGAGGGAGACATTGCGGAGGGTGATGCCCGACTCGAGCGTGAATTCGGGGATGATGGCTATGTGCTGGTCTGGGATGAGAGCCGCAAAGGGATTCTCGGGCTGTGAGGACACCCTTTCTTGCAGGTATTCAGCGCCGGTTCCATTTCGCGAGCCATGTAGAGCAGGGGAAGAATGGCAGACTGACCGTATTGTGGGCGAGGGCCGCCATTGACGGGCGCTTTGTGAGCCATTGCGCGTGAACTCGGCTGGGGGCTTTTATTTTATTTTTCAACCGGCAACGGCCGACAGCGGAGGAGGAGAGGGTTGATTAGGTAGGCTCAACGTCTACACAGTCAAGGTGAGGTAAGTACCTATGTACTGTACAGTATGTACAGAGTATGCGACGGCCTTTGAGGGGCTGCTTGCAGCATTATCCGCAGCGCCGTATTGACTGCACATGCATAAGCAGCGGCGGCTCAGGCGTGCAATGGCAGAATGTGTCTCGCAAAGAATGCGGCGGGCAAGAGAGCAAGAGTATAGGCTACAAGTGTATCCGGGACTCTTTGATGCATAAATGCAGCTATTCGCCCCGGTAGAGATGCGCAATCAAGGTACACACATTGCGCGGCCATGACTCAGCCGTTCATGCTTGGGTTCATAGTTTCAAGTCAGAGGGTACCTAGTTCTAGGTTCCAGTGGGTAACAGGTAGGCTCTCAGGGCAATACAGTCACGTGAAGTGGGCTACCAGGCACTACCTACCAACCTAGGCTCCTATTCAACCTCCGTCTACCTATTGTCGCTACTACCTGGTACCTAGGTACCTACCTAGGTAGGGACTGTTGCATTGTAGGCAGGTACCTAGGAACTTGGTATGCTGTCAAGCCAAGTCCTGAGTACCTGTCCTGCCACACGTCACACCCGCTGACCGTCCGTACCGATACCTACCGCCCACGCTGGCCTAACATGGTCCGTGCACCCCCGTCGTCGAGCAGCTTCATTCGCCCAAGTGGAAACGCAAGGCTGGACAACTTTCTCCTCCTCTCCAACCCTCACCTTCTTCCTCAAGGACGCATCGTCGTCGCCCAACGCAGCCTCGCAAGCCCCCGGCAGTCCATTTCGGCCACAGAGGCAGCTTCGGCGTATCGTCGTCCCCTCCGGCGTCTTCTTTCGCCCATTTTCGACGGCCTTCGCTTTGCACGTCAGTATCCTCTTTGTCCTCGACCCGGCGTCACGGCGTTTCCTTTCGCACTTCTTCTTTCGTCACGTCCCTTTCCGAAGCTTCGACGCTCCGCCTCTCCCACTCTCATCGTCTCCTACGACCCTGCCTTGGATTCCCGCTCACAAAGTTTTCCAGCCTCGCTTGGTGCAACGTCACTCGGACTCTTCGCCGCAAATGACATAGCCACTCTCCCTTGATGCACCTGTCGCCTTCGATGCCTCCGAAGCGCAAGAGGCCCGATCGCCCCTCAGGCGAGGGGCCCCGGCCCTCGCCGCACCGCCCGGCAGACACGCCATTGGCTCAGCATGACAGAGACGACGCCGGAGGCAGAGGTGGCCGTGGCCGAGGTCATGGCCATCGCGGTGGCTACCCGCGTCGCGATTCAAGCTCTAGCCATGGTCGGGGCGGCTCCAACAGCCACTTCAATCCGCAGAGTTCGCAAAACCAGCAACACTATCACGGTCAGAGGCAGCCGACTCCCACCTCGGCGCACAGCGCCAGCTTCCCCTCGCCCGCCCACGCCTCCCCGACACCGGCCGCGAAACAGCTCAAGCCTCCCCACTCTCCCGTCACAAGCAAGCAGCCCGCCCCCTCCCCAGTGGCGCCATCGCTGGCCCCCGTGCCAAAGCCATCCGCCTCGCCTGCCGGCGCCAAGCCCGTATCCGAAGCCCTGCAGCAGCAAGCCTCTTCGGAACGGCCCAAATACCACTACGACAATCTTACCGACGACAGAGTCCGCGCTTGGGCTGAGCGAGGCCGCCACGAGGTTGTGCAGCATGGCATCCAGTCACGAGAGGACGTCGACATCACCGAGCTCTCGAGTCTTTTTCAAGAGTTCATTTATGCCGTTGTTGACGGTCGGCTGGATCCGGGCGATGCTGGTGCATGCGTCAAGGAAATCTTGGGCCAAGAAACATCCGATGTGATTAAGGATTCGTATGTTTTCGCGCCTCATACCCTCTTCCTCGACACCCTGACCATCGTCACCGACGTCGACTCCGGCCTGTACCGGCCCGCCATCCGCGATTTCCTTGTCGCCACCGACGTTTCCCTTGCCCTTATGCGCGAAGTGCTGGATGCACAGCTGCTGCACCAGTTGGGCCTCATCAGGGATACCTTTACCAGACTCGGCGTCAGGCAGGCCACCAACCTCCTGTACCGGCAGGCAAACTACAACCTGCTCCGCGAAGAGTCCGAGGGCTACTCCAAGCTCATCACGGAGATTTTCAGCACCAACACGATTCCCCCGCCGTCGCCCAGCAAGACGTTTGAGAAGGTCAAGGCCCTGATTGGCACCTTCGACCTCGACGTGGGTCGAGTCTTGGATGTTACTCTCGACGTGGCCGCGACCGTCCTTATCAAGCAAGTCAAATTTTTCGTCAAGTTTTTGCGAATCAGCTCCTGGTGGCCTTCGTCGCATTACAGGGACGACTCTCCTTTCGTGGGAGGTCTTCCCCTCTGGGCCGACCCGAGCTACCCCCACTGGACCGCCACGGAGGAGGATGAGGCCGACATCGCACGCCGCAAACTCCAGCGAGACATTGCCTTCTGGGACCGCGCCCGGGAAGTACACATGGCCGCCTTCTTCGAGCTTGGTGGCAGGCGCCTCACCCAACGCCACTTGCAGCAGAGTCAAATCACCAATGGCCACGACGCCGAGGAGTCCGTCGCCGACGCGGAGCGGCGGTGGATCAAGGAGACCAACACCCTGCCCGCGTCTGGAAATCGAGTCGCTGCACAGCTCCTGGGCTTCAAACTCCGCTTCTACAACTCGGAAATGAGAGACAAGGCAGACGTGCTTCCCGCCAACCTTCTCTACCTCGCCTCACTTCTTATCAAGATTGGCTTCATCTCATTGACCGATCTCTATCCACACCTTTCTCCCGAGGACAGTGGCATGGACCGTGTTCGCCAACAGGAGGCGGAGAAGCTCGAAAAGCAGGAGCGAGAGGCTCGAGGAGGCCAGATGAACGCCCTCCTCATGGCCGGTGTACTTCCTCAGGGTGACGACGACAATCCAGCAATGTCCTCTAGCATCAGAAAAGAGCTGCCCAAGAGGGCTGAGCAGGAGCAGAAGAAGATGGCGGCTGCCGAGGAAGTCGCCAGCAAGGACAAGCTCCCAGAGCCCATGGAGCAAAAGGTCGCTCTGCTCATCCAGCTTCTGACCATCGGCGCGATCCCCGAGTCACTGTTTGTGCTGGGCCGGTTCCCCTGGGTTCCCGAGGTGTTTCCCGAGGTGCTGCAGCGCATCCATCGAATCCTCCACGTGTGCCTGGACAAGGTGTACAAGGACAGCAGGCCATTTCCGGCGCCCGACGTCAACTTTCCGACCAAGCGCCTGCCCGACATGGACCAAGCGGGCGTTCCCAAGGGCCATGTGCGCACAAACAGACTGCCTCCGAGGAAAACTTGGCGCTGGCCCTACCCCGACGCGTGCGACACCAACGAGACGCAGAACTATCGCTTCTACCTCGACGAGTGGGACGACAACGTGCCCGTTTGCCAGACAGTCGAAGACGTCTTCACGCTTTGCAACTCATTTTTGAACATCTCCGGCGTCAACATTGGAAAGGATGAGACTTTGCTCACCAAGCTTGCCAGCATCGGCTCCCAGAGCTTGGCCGTGGACAGGTCCGAGGCCAATCGCGCACGCTGGCAGGATCTTTTGCGGCGCCTCTTGCTGCCCGCGCTGAGCCACACCAAGGCAAACGCGTCGGCTGTAAACGCCATTTGGGAGCTTGCCAAGCAATACCCGCTCGTCACTCGCTATTCCATGTACGCCGAGTGGTTCGAAGGCCAGACTTCGCGGCTGCCGGCCATGAAGGTCGCCTTTGCGCGCGCCACGTCCGAGACCAGGGCCACCATGAAGCGTGTTTCCCTCACCAACTTGAGCGAAATGGCCAAGCGCCTCGCAAAGACCAGCTACGCCTCCCCCGGAATCGTCTTCAAGGTGGCCTTTGAGCAGCTCGAGGTCTACTCCAACCTCATTGAGGCCTTTGTCGAATGCGCCAAATACTTCACCGACCTCTCTTACGACGTGCTTGTGTGGTCGCTGCTCAACTCCCTCGGCAAGTCGCGCAGCCGCACGCAGGCGAATCACGCTCTCACCACCAGCAAGTGGCTGCAGGCGCTCTCTCGATTCTCGGGCAAGGTCTTCCGCCGATATCCAGTCCTGAACCCGGTTCCGGTCCTTCAATACGTCGGCGAGCAGCTTTCCCAAGGCAACGCCACCGACCTCATCATCCTCAAGGAGTTTGTCTCGTCAATGGGTGGCATTGTGGACGCTGTCGACTTCACCGACTATCAAGTCTTGTCCATGGCTGGTGGCGCCTGGCTGCGGCGGCACACTCTGATTCGGGCGCAGGACAGGCGTTTTGAAAATTCCAAGAGCTCTTCCCGCCTCATTCAAGCCCTCTCCGACTCGAAGCTGGCTGCGCGGCTGCTCATCAACCTCGCCCAGTTCCGGCAAACCGCCGTGTACAAGGTCCCAGAAGAAGAGGCCCATATCAAGTACCTGTCGTCCATCATTGACGACTCGCACCAAGCGCTTGTTCTGTATCTCGATTTTCTCTGGAGCAACCTCGACCCAGCCGATTTTGACACCATTGTGCCGTCCATCCCCACGCTCATCAGCTCTTTTGGACTGCAGACAGAGCTCGCATTCCTGATTGGGAGGAGCAGCCTGGCACATCGCATGTTCCCCTGGAAGGAGAACAAGCTCAAGAAGGATGCGGCGCAGGCTCGCCGGGCGGGGACCGACAAGGAGGGCGACGTCAAGATGTCGGATGCAAAGCCTCAAGGCACAGAGCTGACCGAGGCGGCGCCTCAAGACGCTGTGGACACCGACAATCAGCAGGTAATGGCTAGCCCCGTCTTCCCAGAGAATTCTTTGCACACCAGGCAACGTTTACTGACCAACATGCTCTCGCAGAAACCCGATGATGCTTCACTGTCGCGAACCGCGATCACAGCCTTGCAGCCCATTATTGACTCGGTCAAGGCCACTGTGCCCCCGTTAGTCTGGGACAAGATGACGCCAGAGCTGTACACGACGTTCTGGGCCCTGCAGCTGGGAGACCTCTGTTTCCCAGAGGAGGTATACGTCAAGGAGCGCCAGAAAATCATGAACGATTGGCAGACGCTCGCCAACGACCGCTCCGACATGACACGAAGGGCCGTGGATCGCAAGATGGAAAAGAGAAAGGAGCTCATGGACTTGCAAGGCTACTTGCTGGACGAGCTCAGCGAGCACGGTCTGCGCAAGGCCAAGTGGAAGTTTTACCTGACCAAGATGTTCCAAGCTTCATTTCCCGGCACCGCAGTGAAGGCGGACAGCGTGTCCGACGCTCTCCTGGAGCAGTGTTTCCTGCCTCGCCTCCTGCTGTCGCCGGCCGATGCCGAGTACACTTTCAGATTCATCAAGGCTCTTCACGACTCCAACGCGCCAGTCTTCAAGCTGATGTCCCTCTATGACCGGCTGTTCAACGCCAACCGACTGCGAGTCCTCATCTACACCTGCACCGTCCGCGAGACGGAGTACCTGGGCCGGTTCCTGAAGTTGATCTTGGAGGACTTGGCGCGGTGGCACAAGAATGAGCCGGCGTCAGACGGCAACGCTACGCGCCCGGGTGCCTACGACAGGGAGGGCAAAGGCACCGCCGACCAGCCTCGCCTGGGCTTTGCTCTCACCGTCAACCCGCAGGGGAGGCCCGAGACTTTTGTCGACCATGACCAATTCCGAGACTTGCTTTTCCGCTGGCACAAGAACCTTAACATGGCCCTCAAGGCGTGCCTGAGCGGCTCCGAGTGGATGCACATTCGCAACGCCATCACCGTTCTCAAGGCCGTCCTGGATTACTTCCCCGCCGTCGACTTCATGGCCGTGCAGTTCACGGCGCAGCTGCAGAAGATTACGAAGCGCGAGGCAGCCGCCAAGGCCAGCCCGGAAAGCGAAGAAGGCGGGCGCGTCGACTTGTCCGTAGCAGCGCAGGGCGCCATGTCGGAGCTGCAGAAGAGGAAATCCAAATGGGTCATGGTCCAGGCCTTCAGATCCAATAACGCCGTGAGTACAATCCGAGGACGAGGCGGGGAGACGAGAGTCAACCGGGAAAGACGCTGACGGTTAATAGGCGGGCGGGCCACGATCCGAGGGCGACAAAGCCTCCGGCTCCCATCTGCGTCCCACTGCAGTGGACTTTAAGCCGCGCGCTTCCAAGTATGTGCCCCCAGAGTCGGCTCACAGAGGGTCCCGTTCTCACCGCCAACACAGGCCGGCAACTGCCAGGGCTTCTGCCAAGGCTTCTGTCAAGGCTTCTGCGGCGGAGAAGGAGGATGGAGAGGTTCAAGACGCCGCGGACTCCCACGGCCAATCGAAGACAGACACGTCAAAGGAGCCTCAGCCATCCAGGCTGCCTAATCCAGCCAGGGATGCACCCGCCAGGCAGGACGAAGGGGCGGCGGGACCCTCTCGACCGGCAACACCGAGAGCGGGCCCTGCGCAGACGAACCCCGAGTCTCGCGCCCACAGGTTGCCGGACCGGCCGACACCGCACACCCTGCCAACCCGACCTGATGTTCCGATCCCAGGGCATGCTCCCCCGGAGCGCTACGCCCAGCCCAGGAGTGCCGACCGTAGGGACGGGCGCGAGCCTCGTGCTGCACGAGACGCGCCCCGTGATGCTCGCGAGGCATGGGATGGCAGAGAAACAAGAGAAGCCAAGGAACACCGCGAGATGCGCGAGTCTAGACCTCACGAATCGGATCGCGCAGCACGTCCCAATGCACACCCGGATCGTCGAGCGGGCGACGCCAATGGGGAAGGGTCTCGTGCCGACTTGCCGCCCCGGCCGGGCCAGCACGAAAGGGATAGGCAGTACCGAGACTCAAGGGCCGGTGGCACGCAAAATCGCCACATCGAAACACAAGGCCAATTGTCTGGTCCGCCTCCTGTCATGGGCGAGTCCTCGGAACCTGCCATGAACCCCGAGAGGGCCGCCTTCTTTGCTCAAGATGGCCAAGATCGACCGGCACGCGGCCTGGATCCAGATCGCCAGCCTCGGGCCCATCGGCCAATGGCGGGCGACTCGATGGATGCCTTGAATGCTGAGCGCAGCGCCCTGATGGAGGATCGCAACGACGGTGCCTCGTTCCCGCCGAATCGGCCTCGCAGGGACGACGGCCACGAACGAGCAGCCAGAGCTCAGTCTCCCCGGCGAGTCAGTCGCCACTCGCAGGAACATGGGCCCCTGCCTGGAAACTTTGAGGACCGACAAACCCGCTCCTATGGACCGGACCCGCGAGCGCTCGCTAGGGACCCGCGCGACAGGTCTCCCATGACGGGGCACAACTACAGGGGTGAGCGGCCGATGGACCGTGATGCCGAGAGAGGCATGGATAAGATGCGCGACTCCTCGGCAGGTTTTCACCGGCCTGGACTTCGCGAACTGGGGCCCGAGCAGCGAATGCCACACCACGACCAGAACTACGGACGACTGAACGCTGTTCCGTCGACAACTGACGTCCCATCTGGCCCTCGTGGCCGAGGCAGAAGCGCCACGCGAGGTGGCTACGGCGCTCACTCTTCGACACCTGGTAGGCCGGACGGCCGCTTTGCAGCTCCAGAGACACCGCGAACATCGTCTCCGGACCGGCTCCCGCCGACCGGGCCCGCGTCTGGAAGAGGCAGGCACGGTGGCTACGAGCCTGGCTCCGGGCCTGGCACGCCGTCGGGGACCCACGGAGGTGCGCCCCCAGACAGACCGAGGAACTTCCCCAGGACAGAGATGCAAACACCTACCCCGTCCACGGCGACTCCGCCGCCGGTGGTGCATCCCGATCGGCTGGCCCAGATGGGCTCGGGGCTTCCACCGCCCCCGTCTGGACCACCTCAAGGCCACGGCCGACAGGCGGGCGGCGGCGAGAGACACGCGTCAAACGCGCGACAGCCACACCCGGCAGGCATGGGACCTCCGCCATCGACGGAAGCAGGGGTGCCAACGGGGCCCTCGTCGTCGAACGAGAGAGGCAGGGGCGGAGGAGGCCGACGACAGATTGCCGGCATCAACAACATGCTCCAGCAATCTCAGTCGATGCCAGACTTGAACCGCGGTAACGGGCCGAGAGGTGGCCTGCCCCGGCAGACGCTGGGGAACTCTGACGCTCAGGTCCTGACGGGCGGTTCGCCGGGTTCGACTCCCGGACACGAGCGCCAAGACGCGATGTGGCAGGATGGATCGAACTGGGGGCCTGCCAACGGAGGGGACGGCCCGCCAAGACGCGAGCGCGGAGAACGCGACAATAGGAACGACCGCCTTGGCCGGTCTTCCCGACGCAGCAGCCGCGAGCGAGAGCGCAGCCCGCGCACCGGGCGTGAAGGGGAAGCGAAAGAGCACGGCGAGTATCGCGACAAAAGGTTGATGGGTAACGCTGAATTGGCGGCCAAGGAGCGCGAGCCACGCCGAATGGGACGGGACGTCGGAGGCCGAAACATGATGGGTCCAGTTCCCAGCGGCGGGCGAGACCTGACGGGACCGAGGGAGCCACGCCACCGCGTCGACGGGGCACCCGGGGCACCCGGAGCACCTGGAGGCCACCGGGCAGGCGAGGAGTGGGCAGCAGGGCGCGGCGGGGCCGGCTATCGAGCTGGCCATGGGGGGCCGAGAGAAATGGGGATGCGGCCCTCGGAGGAACGACGGGAGTCTCGAGACGATCGGGGACGGAAGAGGCGAAGCGAGGACGGGGTAGGGCTCTTGGCGAGCGAGCGCGACAAGCGACCGAGGCGCGGCTAGAAGAGCACTCGTGGATCCCGAGCCTCGGCCTGAAGAGGAGAATGCAGACGGATGACGGGACCGTGTGGAACAGGGATGGGGCTACTTTCTTTTACTTTGATGCTCTGACCTGTTTTCGGGACGAGGATACACGAGTCAAGGCGGTCGAGAGGCACCAGCTGGGGAGGGAGGGTGGCTCTGACAATGGCCCGCCGCTGAGGATCGACATTTACGCTGCGCGCGACTGGAGCAGGAATCAGATCTGCGCATCTCATCAGACGGTTGTCCTACTGGCAACCAAGAAACCAAGAAAAAAAAAAGAGACCTTTGCTACTGGACCGTTAACTCGAGGACCGCTTTTGACAGTTGGCGGCTTGCGAAGACACGAGGAAGCCGGGGCTGCACATGGGCTGTGAAGGTTTTTGCAGCAGCATAGACGCGGCAGCAGCATAGACGATGCCCCCAACGGCACCGGGACCTGATGGCACTACTAGAGGATGTGCAGACGGGAGGCGGGGCCCGGATCGTGGTGACGGGGGACACGGGGGAGGCATCTTGGATACGAGGTGGATGTCATGTACCATGTGTACGAATAACATTGAGCTGTAAGCGAATAGATGAGGGTAAATGTGCCCTGGCCACGACTGTCAACCTAGCTAGCACATTGGACATGTGCCGACGAGGCGTGGTGGGGAAGCGGAGCGTGAACCGAGTCAAGGGTGTGAGGTGAGTGAGGGTCTCTGGGCGAGGCAAGACAGGGTCGTCGTCATGGCGATGGGTTGCGTTTTACATACGTGGTGCTACAGCCCACAGATGGATACAGTGCCTGGTATTACTAGTAGTATTCGTTTTTCTGGTGGCTGGGCGGCCGTCGTCATGGTGCGAGACCGGAACTCGATGGCCGGTCGGGAGTGGTGGAAGAGGCGGTGCCGGCCAATGAGGCGGGGTGTCGTGTCTCGTAATGATGATGACGATGATGATGATGTCTTTTTGGCTTCTTGTCGTGTCTGAGCACCAAAGTTGATGAAATGCGAGGATCTGTCTGTCTGTCTGTCTGTCTGTCTGTCTGTCTGTCTGTACAGATGCGACAGCTAACTACTGTACCTGCGCGTTACAAAAGAGACTCCATATTGCTTACTATTGCTTTGCGGATCAATAAGGAACACTCTTTTCTAAACTAGGTAGGCAGTACTGTACATATGTATGTACATACGTACAGTAGGTACTGTACAGTATGTATTCTCCGAGCCGCTCTCATGGAGCAGAGCAAACAGCCAATCAGCTCTGTTCTTAATGTGTTTGGTACCTAGGTATCTACTGTAGTCGGTCCTATACTGTGTTGTACATGTCCCCTGCCCAGCTGCACTAATAGAATAATGTCCTTTTACACGGACTGAAAGGAAGAAAGTACTGGACATAGATAAAGCCGATCATGGTCTCGGTATCGCTTGTAACGCGCTAGTCCTTTGTGATCCATCCGGGTTGGACAGAGTACCTAGGTATGTAGGGATATTAGTAGACTTGCGCCACTCTGTAGGTTCTAGTACTCTGTAATTGACTACTAGTAACTGACAGAGTGCCGACTTTACCGCGAGTGCATGTGCTTCAATAACTGCCCAAGGTCCCTACCTAGGTATTCAGGCACTTACATAGGTACCTAGGAGGAGGCCGCCGCCGTGGCTGCAGGCACAGTACCGGTACCCGGTGGGGAGAGCCCAGTATTACTAGGGAGAGTCATATCGGTTCAGCTTCCCAGCCCGCGGGCGTCATGCGGAGATGGCCCCCAAGTGGATTGGGTAAAGCAAAGGTCCTCTCCTGGCGGTTGCGTGTACCGGCGCGCGCAGTGCGGCGTGGCGAGGTACATTCCTAGCTCCGGGAGTACTTGGCGGGGCCCCAGCTAAAAGGCGGACAAAGCTGGGGGGGGGCGCGCCCTGAATAAGGCACCCCACCCTCTGTCGGTAGGCAGGTAGGTACCGTACCTTGCCTTGGTCGCTACAATGGGTACGACAGAGGGCACTACAGTGGACGCTACAGTGGGCGCTACAGTGGCTGGCAGGTCGGCACATTTCGGGGTCAAAGACATTCTGCCCTCGTCCCCTACGACCGTTTCGCCCCTGCTTCAGTTTTCCTTTTTCTTTTCCGCCCTCTCTCTCTCTTTCATCACTTTCTCCCTCTCCACTTCATCGCTTGCACGGCTGGACGCAACGTCGATTCTCTTCATACCTTTCTCTTGGGGCTGGCTCCGACCAACGCATGCATCGGTATTGCTGCATCACCGTCGCGCCTCTCGACGCTTCCCTCGAGGCCTGGACCGGTGCCATCGCGCGACTTGAAGCCAATTCCAAGGGACAGACTCGCGCATTCTCGAGCCGGCGAGGGAGACGTTGCCCAAGGCCGCGCTCGCAACACCAGACGTGGTGTGAAAGGGGGGAGCGACGAGACGGGCGGGCCATGTGCTGAAGCCGTCTTTGGTGCGACGACAAAGCCACGGCGCGGCGCTTGATGCCACGACTCTTTGACGGCCCTCTTCTATAAGAAGCTCTGCGGGAGCACCCAGGCCGGCTTGGCCGCCCCATGAGTGCCGCGCCCCTGGAGGGCCCCCCATCCGACGACAACCGCCGCCACGATGAATCAGACGTGCAACTCGACGCTCGAGGAGATGAGGAGTACTGCCGCCCCTTGGACCCGTCGTCGACGAGCCAAATGCTGACGCTAGACGACGCAGTAATGCCCGGCGACGAGATCCTCATAGTCGGCCCCCTCGACTTCCACGACCTCGCCCGCGTCATTGGCGCCTCGTGCACCCTCATCGCCGTCCTCATGAGCCTCTACCTCGTCTTCATGCACGCCCGCAACTACACACAGCCTCGTGAACAGCGACAGTGAGCCCTCTCCTCTCCGGCACCCCATGCCCGTGCCGAGGCTGACTCGTGTCCCCAGCATCATCCGCCTGCTCTTCATGGTGCCCGTCTACGCCATCTCGTCGTTTTGCCAGATCCAGTGGTACTGGCACGCCATCTACTTCCAGGTCATCTCCGACTGCTACGAGGCCTTTGCCATTGCCTCCTTCTTCGCCCTTTTCTGCCACTATGTCGCCCCCGACCTACACTCCCAAAAGACCTTTTTCCGCGAGATGCGCCCCATCAAGCCCTGGGTCATGCCCGTCAACTGGTTCGCCACCTGCTGTGGCCGCAACCGCGGACCCTGGAGGACCCCCAAGAGCGGCCTGACGTGGTTCAACATCATCTGGATCGGCATCTATCACTACTGCTTCGTTCGCGTCGCAATGACCATCTCGGCCGTCGTCTCGCAGTACTTCCACAGGTACTGCGAGAGCTCCAATAGCCCCGTCTTTGGCCACATCTGGGTATGTCATTCTGCCGCGCATCCCGCCGCCACGTCTGCTAACTCGCCGGACCCAGATCATCACCGTCAACGCCCTCGCCGTCACCGTTGCCATGTTCTGCCTGGTCCAGTTCTACGTGCAGCTGCGCGAGCCCCTGGCCGAGCACAGGGTCTTGCTCAAGATTGTTGCCATCAAGCTCGTCGTCTTCCTCTCGTTTTGGCAGGCCTCGGCCATCTCCATCGGCACCTCGACCCTCAACCTTGTCCAGCCCAACAAGGTGCTTGCCTGGCCCGACCTCAAGGTCGGCGTCCCGGCCCTGCTCCTGTGCATCGAGATGGCTTGCTTCGCCATGCTGCATCTGTGGGCCTTTCCCTACAGGCCCTATGTCCGCGACGCCCCCGCCTCGTTCTACCCCGACCCGGACCCGGAAAAGCCCACATCGCCGAGGGTCAAGGAGCGCTCGCCCCCGAGCGGCGGGCCCCTGGGCCTGCTCGCCATTTTCGACGCGCTCAACCTGTGGGACTTTGTCAAGGCCTTTGGCCGAGGCATGCGCTGGCTCGTGTGCGGTGTCAAGCGCCGCAAGGAGGACATTAGCTACAAGCTGAACCACCCAGAGGCCCTCGACATGGCGACGCTGCCCGACGCCAAGGGGGCCGCCACGACGTACGCGGGGCTGCGGCCCGCTCCCGGCTTCGGCTCCGAAGTCCCGCCCTCCCCGCAGCCCGTGTACGGAGCCTCGCCGCCCCACCCGGGCCTCCGCCACGACAGCCGCAGCCACGGCAGCAGCCTCGACGAGAGCGCCGGCCTGATGGCGCATGCCCAGCCACATGCCGAGACCAACCCGCGCGACGCCCATGCCACGCCGCAGCGGCCCGGCGGGCAGACGGCCGCGCAGGCGAGTGTGGGCGAGGCGCTCTGGGGGCCGAGATGACGGCCGTCTACATCGAGCCATCGGGTCGCCGCTCGGCATGGCACGGCACGCATCAGCGCAAAATCAGGCTTTGCACTGCCCCTTCAACCCCCCCCCCCCGGGGGGGCCCCTACCCGGCCGCACTGTTTTCCCTTTCTCTTTTGCTTCTCGGTGCATGATTTGACATCATCGGGTGCGGGCTGCCCCTTGGACGCCCCCTCTTCGGGGCTGTTTCCATCCATGGAGCGCTCGCCGAGCACGGCGCACGCTTGCCGCAGCCGAGTCTCGGCTCGGGCGGGTTGGGCTGCGCGGTTGACGGCGGGCATGATAGCAGTGAGGCGTCCTGGCGCGGGTTCTTTCCGACGGGCCCTGGGTTTGCGGGCCCCGTCTTGTCGGCTGGGGGGGGGGAGAGCTCGTTTCGTTGTCGACGTGTGCGTGTCTGGTCGGGCGTGGGGGGGCCGCTGGGCCTCTCTGGACGGGGCGTCTTTTTTTTTTTTTTTTTTGCATCTGCGGCGGCCATTTCCGCCGGTCGAATCTTCACACGTCTTTTCACGCACCAGGATATATTTACACACACACACACACACACACACACACACGCACACACACATGTACAAGGACACGCGCTTGGACCAGTCGAGTCCTGCCCACCCGCCCGCCCACCAACGCCGCCCTCGTTCCACGGGGCCCTCTCCTGCCTCGGCGCCTACACATCACCTGTTGGCCTCTCCACCCCACGAGAGCACCTAGACAACACCAACACAACACCAACATCGACCTCCCAAGTAGACATCACTAGGCACGGGCTGGAGCATTCCCACCAACCACGCCAACAATGCTTGTTCGTGTTGTATATGCAAAATTTATTACTCCCTTGGACGTGCAAACCTGGCGCCGCCATCCAATTCGCTTTTGTACGCTTCAGTTTCCCTATCGTAACTGATGTGATGTAGTATGTACAAAAAAAATGCGCTCAACCCCAAGGCACCCGTCGCTGAGTATTCGAAGAGCCGAATGCCCGGAGACCACCTCGGGTTTGTGCACCTCGAGATGAGTCGGGGCCGCCCTTCATCTCAAAATGTTGAGGCCACCCACCATGGCTTGCGAGACAAGACCGACTAGCAATGCCAACTTCGCCCGAGGCACAAAATTCGGGTAGTGATGTGCCCCAGGTTCGGCGGTCAAATCGTCGCCTGGCCTGCTGTGCCGATCGGGACGGATCCCATCGTCTCCACCATCGCTTTTCCGACCGCGAGAATTCCACGCTCGACCGTGATCCCGTCGTGCCATAATGCTGTCCCTGGAAGCGCAAACGCCATGCTGGTATCTCGAAAATGCAGAGTAAAGACCCCGGTGGTCTGGTGTGTGGGGGGGTGTAGAGGAGCGCAAGGTAGTTTGCATGCAAGAGAAGGTTCATGTACGTCGTTTGGCACAGTCGTCTAGAAAGTTTCCAAGAAAGTAGTCGCCCGTCGCGTGCGGTTGACCGGGGTGCACGACCACTCATCCATCTTCAGATTTAGTCGGTAGGGTCCGGGTTCATGGCTCGGAGCACCTTGGGCTGCTGAATCCTCCTCGAGTAATCGTGGTCGTCCCGTAGGGTATTGATGCTTTCATGGCTGCCGTTGCGCGCGTATAATCCGCCCTTGAAAGGATTCATCCGCGGATCGACTGGCAGCATGCTGCTACGATTGCCCGTCGACCCTGGCGATCCAGGAACGCCCGACATTTCGGAACGGCCGCCCAGCATACCGGACGAACTACCCCGAACGCTGGGGTCGTCTTGGAAATCGCCTTCGAGACGTTTCTTGCGCTGAAAGTAGAGAAAAAGCGCGATGGCGGCGAGGCCGAGGACGGCGACGATAACGCCTACGACGATGCCGACGACACCTCCGGTGCCAAGCCCGCCTCTGTTTGCGCTCATTTCGTTGGGTGTGTTGGATTGATTAGAAACGGCCGAGTGCGTCTGCAGCGGAACGATGGTGACAGTCTGGATGGTGCCGCCGGCAGTGACCGTCTGGATAATCGAGGTCGCGGGTGGCGTCGATTCGGAGGTGGTGGACGTTGCGCTCGTGGTGCTGGAGGAGGTGCGAGTTTCTTCGGTCGACTCCTGAAAACCAGCGTCAGCATCTCTCCACGGTGGGGCGACAGGACGACTCGCGCAACGGGACGTGGACGATGTGCGAGCAACAGGGACAGGAGAAGCAGCTCATACAGAAGATGGACTTGTCCTTGAGCTCGAAGGGGAAGAGGGTTGTGGTGGCGGCGAGGTCGCTGTGTCCTGCACAGTCTTTGTGACCCAGGCCGTCGACGTTGGGATATCGGCCTGATGTCCAGACAGATAAGCCCCTGCCGCCTCACCACGACTTGTTGGATTGCACCCCCAGGCAGAGGAAAGTGGAGCGGGGGGAGCAGAAGCTCAAGGATCGGAGGCACGCTCGAGCAAGCAGGAATGTGGCGGAGATGGATAAGCCAGGACACTTGTCCCGGGCCAGGACTGGCGCACCCAAGAAGCGTGCTCGTGATGAGAGGGCAGTAAACTCACCTTTTGGGTTGGCGTGGATGTGGGCTCGGGGTCGCCCCCCTTGGTGCCCGACGGCGACACATTGTTGAGGAGGATGTATCCAAAGACGCCAGGGCCGCCGCAGTTTTCCGAAGGATAGGCCGGACAAGGCTGGCTGCACTCGCTCTTGTCGACTTGCTTGCTCTTGGCCGGAGTGTAGTCGGAGCACCAGCACGCATTTCCCTGGGTAATGGCGTAGGCTTGGTTCTTCTTCAAGCACATGTCGTGACACAGGCCGTTTGTCTGGTATATATCCAGTTCTAGATGAAGACTTCTTATCAGCAACGTAGGCTTCGACGACGACAGCATGCGGCATGGGGGGGACGTACTTTTAGCCATCGAGGCCGTGTTGAAGCTGGCACAGAGGCTGATGTCCAGGGCAGCGACGGCGGCTGACCAAGCCAAGAGCACCACCATTATATTGCCCCCCCGACGGGCTTTTCTCAGGAACGAGTCCATTGTGGCCGAGGAGGAGAGAGCGAGATGCCGAGGAAGGGCTGCAAGAAGAATGTGCACGTGGTTGGCCGTCAGGTCACCACATACTACGCGCGTGAGTGGGCCGGGAGATGGCGATCAACAGCTCTCGGCCATAGCAAGGCTGGCGAAAAGAGGGCTTGGCAGTAGCGACGGCACGGATCGAGGTTCGAGGGACTCCAAGGGGAGCGTGGGCGACGAGATATGCCGTGGGCGTCGTGGGCGTCGATGAGGATATGGTTGTTTGCCGTCGGTGCGAGGTGCGAGAGTGGATCGGAGGGACGCAAGCCAAGACGCGGGGAAAGGGCGATGGTTTTCGGCAACGGGCAGGGCGACGAGATGGGGAAAATAGAGATACAAAATAAGATGGAGCGACAGGCGCGTGCAGCCACCGGTGGTGCTTTGACGGGAGGCTGGAATGCTCGGCCGACGAAGCGTGAGTAGCAAAATGAAATGCAATGAGCACCAGGTACAATCCAATTAAACCCAAGGCTCAGCCAATGGTGCACGAGGGGCCGGAGAGATGGTGGGAGGAGAAGACGGAAGAGAGGGAGGGTTTAAGAAAAAGGCCGGAATTGGGGGGCCAGGAATGAGGGCAAACGAAGCAAAGGAGTGGGAGAGAAAGGGAAAGAAAGGAGAGGTGGCAGCAAAAGAGGAGAAGGCCCCGGTTGTAGAGGAGAGGGCGAGAGAGGGGGGGGGGGAAGAGAGAGGGAAGAGAGAGAGAAGAGAGAGAGAGCGAGAGAGCAAAAGAGAGGAGAAAAAAGAGTTGATGGGGAGAAAGAGGAGGTGTGGTGGTGGTGGTGGTGGTGGTGGTGGGCGAGAAGAGGGGGTGTGTGATGGGATGACGTGTGGTGTGCAACGAGCGCTGGACTGCAGACGAACAGCGGCAAGCAGCAGCCAACCCCCGGTGCCCTGGCCGGCCTACAGTGGGTACCCGCGGGTGTTTACCCGCCTACATGCGCACTCCGTATCCGTACTTGAGCTACCTACTAGTAGGCACTAGGGGATCTAGGTGGCATGTACGAATACTTGCACACCTCGAGGTACTAGGTAGGTACCTAGGTAGCGGCAGTAGCAGGCACTGACGGGGGATACACGGGATGGCAGGTGCTTGGGCTGGGCTGCGGGGCGACGGATGAGGAGAGGCCCGAGTACCTCGCGTTCACGGTCGAGGGTGGCGGTACTTGGTTCCTCTCAGCAGCGGGAAGCTGACAGTGGGGACCTGGCGGAGGGGACCCGGCGGTGGGATCCTGGCAGTGGGATCCTGGCAGTGGGGAGGGGAGGCGGGGGTCCACTGTTCTTTTCAGCGCTGTTTACATACACATGCACAGAGTCCGGTGCTCCGGGCGCGACGATCCATCTCCAGGAGCGGGTGCGCTGCATACCAGGCGAGAGATGATAGGCCGGCCCAAGAGACAGGTTGAAACAGGATCAACAGGGTCGGCTATTACAGCACTTGTCGACTCTTGTATGTGTGCATGTATTCGTACATGTTGTTGTCTGTACAGTACCTACAGTGCCTACCGAGCACCATATGTGCTGTAGGTACCTAGGTAGGTAGGTAATGTATGCACAGTGAACAACGCAAGCACACGGCCGGCGGAAAAGGGGGCAGAAAAAGAAAAGACGCCAGGCCGAGCGCCGATGCCTGGGGAGAGCTTGTTGTTTTCTACCTCTCTGGCCGCAGCGGAGATTTACAAAGACTGCACATGTATACGAAGCAAGCGAAATGAAGAGGCTATGCGGTGCGAGGCAAGGCGACGCAGCAAAGGAAGGAAAACAAGACAAGAAGAAACGACGTGAGTGAGCTGTTGTTCTGCTGATGGGCTTGGCTGGCGAGGGCTGGCATCGGGCTGAAAGGTGGAGCCCAGAACACGGCATCCATCCGCAGCTGGTACCTGTGAGTACCGGTACCTGTGTGTGCTGGTGCCTGCTGCTTGTTTGTGCCCGCCAGAGGCACGCCGGGCCGAGGGTCGAAAGGGGTTTCGCCCCAACCTCCCCACGAGCAAAGGAGGGAGTCGTGATGAGGCCAAGGCGATGAAAGGCGACGAAGAAGACGACGGAAAAGAGGGGAAGGGGGAAAGATACAGCCTGTGGAGGTGGCGGTTGACGAGGCTCTCTTGATGGCGTCATCGAATCATGAGCCACCACCTCTCGTACGAGTACCTCTCGGTACCTGGTGCCCCGTACCGATACCCAGAGGCAGCAAAAACAGGAAAAGAAGGAAAAAGCTTCTCCTTGTCGGCGCATGGATGGCTTGGCCCGCGCATAAAATGGAGATGGTCGTGCACAAAAAATAAACGCACGACAACAATGACGTCTGGCACTTGAGCACAAGCAAGAGTCATGCTCTCGCCGAGACTCAGCACCGACGACGGGATATTGCATGCTCAGGAGAGGGCACAAGGGTGGGGGGTCCATGTCTGCATGCACTTTCGGAGGAGGCTCTGGCCCGCCAATGAGCAGAGGAATGAGGTGTCTCTCTCGTCGGCCGTCTCGACACCTTTCCGCGCTCGAGAGAGACGAAGAAGGCCAACTCACTATGAACTCGGGAGTCGGGACTGTCGATGGCTTCACTGGCTGTAAACGACGGCCTCTATCCCCACTGCGTCCATTGGCCGACGCCCAAACGCGTCTCGCTCATCACACTCACACACAGGCCCATTGTTTTCTTTTTTCCTTGTTTTCCGATGCGTGTTTCGGGCCCAGAAATGGAGCAGATGCATGCACAGATTCTGTCTCAGACGCCCGTCGCCGTACAGACACGCCCCTTTTCCGCCTTGCTGCTTGGCGCCATGCAAGTCGGAGCAGTTGGTCAAGAGGTGAGCAAATACGGATACAGAGTGCGGATGCAGAGTATCTGTACATACAGATACAGAGAGGCGCCTATCTATGTATGTATGTATACTCTGCAGTTGCCGAGCATCGAGGGAAACGGACAGGCTGGACGAATAGCCAGGTGCATATATAAAGGGCATACATCCATACGGGCATGCACGCATGCATAGGCGCATGTAAATCTCGCCATTGTGATGAGCACGGCCAAGGTCTGAGCACAGGCAAAGTCGACACCGTCAGTCCTCGCCTCCTTTTTCACCCAGCCTGTGCGTTTCGCCTCCTCAAACAGGCCAACCACGCCGAGGCCTGTCCATCAGGGGTAAGGCTGTACTGTATTCACCCCGAAGCAAACAATAAGAGTAATCGTCTCATCCCCAGCTCGGCGGTGGCAACTCTCTGGCCCAACGGCGGGCCAAATCACAATCGGCACGGATGCAGCACGCGCATGCATGCACAGACATGGTCCGACGCACCCATCCACAGGGATATATGCAGTGCAGTGCCGCTCAAGATGTGAATGTGAACAATGAGTGAAAAGGGGGCCATTTGTACAACGACAAGGCCAGTGGGCGCAGCACATTATCCTCATCAATCTCTTCCTCTTCCTCTTCCCAACAACAACAAAGACAAACCATTCGTCTCCCCTGTCCCGCCGCTTCCGCCGTCCTCCGCCTCGCCCCGTCGACGACCGTCTCACTAAGGATCCACGGCGCCTCCTCATCATCGAGGCCGTTGGCTCTCCAACAGCGCCGTCATCTCGCCAGCCAACAAGACTCACTCTCAAACTCTGTCCCGTGATTTCCAACCCCCTCTTTCGCCAATTGTGTCGCCATGTTCCAGAGTCCCCGCACGCCCATGCGGACACTCTCACCGTGCACCCAAGACGCTTGACGCCGCTGATGCCGCGGCTCTTCCACTAGACCCGCCGACTATTCGACAGCCACGGCACGGCCCATCAATTTGCCCCTTGACTAGCTTCACCGAAAAGAACGACCAATGCCATGGTTGAGAAACCACAGTTGCATCGCCAGTGCAAACAGACAGGCAACAGACGACCTGGTTGCGGCTCCAAAGGGCCCGTCGACCTGCTTTCCAAGCCTTTCAAATCTGTCAAGCCTCCCCAACAGATACAAAGGGCGGTCCTTCGGTAAACCACGGGTCAGCGCATTGCCTCTTGGCTACATTGTCGCCACTGTATCCTTTCCGGCCTCGTCGCCTTTGCTTGCAATCATGCCCAGCCGCCTTGCCCAGTCCTCTCGCTCCGTCTCCTTGATCAACTCCTGCGCCAAGTCCAGCCGCCTCTTGGAAGCCTTGGCCTCTTCCACGACCTTGACCATCTTTCCGCGCATGTGCAGGTCCCTTGCCGCCACGTTGGCCACGAGGTCCAGTACAGCTAGAGTAACAAATGCGGCTGCGTCAAGCGACACGTTGGGTGCGGCTTGTTACTTCTCAGTTCCCTTGAGTTAGTCCCTATGACAGGCTGCGCTTGAGGAAGGCTGTGTGGTTGGTGGCACCGGGACCAAGGGGACCCAAGATGGGACGGAACTTGACCCGAACGTACTAGGTAGGCTGAGCTACACCTCCGTGTCTGTCATTAACCACAGCACTGACGAAGGATTGTCTGAATAGAATGGGGGTAATCGCATGTCTTCGTATCTGTCATCTTGAGGAAGCCTAGGACATATTCGTAGCAGAATCGCAGATATTTTATTATTATAATTACTACGCATATGTTGTCTGCAGCCAATGTTGAATTGAGTATGTACTCTGATCTTGACCACTCCAGGGGTTGTGCTTCAAGCTTTTACAGCCTCTTGTTTGGTAACGATGGGATAGATGTATGACCCGCCAGGGAGTAACGTCTGGTCTGGCCCGTAGAAGCGCACTGCAGTAGACGGTAGTCAGCGGGATACAAAAATGTCGAGGGAGTCGACATACGATTCACCGTAAAGTTGCCTCCTCCGGCAGGCGCCGGGAGCCAGTTATTTGTCCAGTTGGACGGAGGGGCCACATCACTGGGCTGGAGGAGGATAGAAAAGGGATCGTTGCGGTCGCCGTCGCCGTAGACCAGCTGGCCGTCCGGGTAGGCCAGGCTGCTCCGGTCACCGAGGGCATAGCGGTCCAGGGAGTTGGCGATGAGGTAGCTCTGGCTATCATAGGCCGTGATACTCCAGAAGCCCTCCACAGGGGGCTTGCCCGAGGCAAAGGTCATGATGTAGGACTGGTCGGCTTCGAGGGATAGGACCTTGCTGCCGGAGCCGATGTACATGGGATAGATGACCTCGTGCTGCACCAGCTGCAGATATCCAAGGAAGCCGATGAGGCATCTGCCTGCGTAGTGGTCCCCGAATTCGCCGCTCATGTACTTGGGGATATTGACCCAGCCATTGTTGAGGGGATCGAGACTCTGTACAACCTCAACCAGAGACGCAGTGACGAGGTTGTTGGCGGCGGCAA
This sequence comes from Ophiocordyceps robertsii, assembly GCA_027405785.1. Lineage (NCBI taxonomy): Eukaryota > Fungi > Ascomycota > Sordariomycetes > Hypocreales > Ophiocordycipitaceae > Ophiocordyceps > Ophiocordyceps robertsii. Next base: position 29,669 of record JAPEBW010000111.1, read on the forward strand.
AGTCGACGTCTGGCGGCGGTGAGTATTGGCCGTTGGACACGCCGGCCTCGGACAGAGTCTGCGCCGTCGTGGCAGCTTCACGAGGGTCAGCCGGCGGGTTGAAGGGGGCCACCTTGGCCACCACGTCGAGCATTGTCTGTACCGAGGAGCGGTCGAACGAGTCCGGCGCCTGCAGCGCAAGTCGCTCGAGGGCGCCGCCGCCGAGTAGGTCCAGGCTAAGGGCCGGAGCGAGCGCCGGGCCGGGCCGGGACACCTCGGCGACCCCGATCTGGGCCTGGAGGCTGTGGACAATGTCAAGGTCCTCGGTATGATTGCGAAGCAAGATGCGGGCGTAGACGGCGCCGTAGCTTGTGGGGAAGTTGATAAAGCCAATATATCCATCGTCCTCGTGTGAGGGCTCGAATCCCACCCGTGAGGGGCTTGGAGAGTTTCTCAGGAGATACCTGCCGGGGACCGTTGCGTCCAACCTCCCGAGATTGGCAAAGTTGTTAGACCAACTACGTAGAGGGTCAGATATATCCAGTCAAGCCAAGGGGGGCCCGCCGACAAATCGTAAAAGGGGAAGACGTAGTAGCGGTCGTCGCCAATCTCGGGCACAGTCAAAGCGACGTCGACATGCGACAAGTCGACGACAATTTTGGTGTAGAGAGTGTCCACATTGGGTCGTATCACCCCCTCGCTGCCGGCCGATGCTGTGTTGTTCGCGCTGAGCAGGGAGTTTGTGCCCACGGCTGATATGACAGAATCAAAGGTCAGGGCGAACTGGGCGACGGGATAACCATACTGGGCGGGGGGACGTTAGCCGGCCTTTGTTTTCACTGAATGGAGGCCGAGGAGATGCCTTACAGTGATGGCAAAGGCCGTTGCCTCGGTTGAGTCTTTCCCCACGCCTGCGGATGAAGAAAGGGGCTTCTGCCCAGCTCTGCTGCAGCCGGTGAGCGCGCCAAACGCGAGGGCAGCGATGTAAGCGGCAAGCATGGTCATTCAGGGCGTAGTTGTTATTCTGGGTGTGCTGTCGATGGCTTGAACCGGCGAGGGGGGGGGATTCGTTTTAACTGTTATCAAAGTCGGAGAGAGCCTCGTTTTCACGCGCGACGTCATCACGAGGTCGATGACAGCATCCAAGACACACATGCGCATGCATCATGAGTGAATATCCACAGAGGGGCCTTTCAAGGGTTGTGACTGGCTTACAGGGGAGCTGTCGGGTTACCTTTTGGAGTGCGTGCAATAGCCAGCCGTCATGCGGCCGAGAGTCGTTTCTTCTCGCTCTGGGCGTTCGTCGCCCGCCCAGACATTGGAAAGCAGCCAAGTCAGGTCAAACAGCAAAGACTTGGTGATGTACATACACACGCAAACGACCACGAGGACTGCCCCTGGCCACCTCCAAGCCACCATCCTCCCGCCGGCGCACTTCTTCCACGGGCACATTTCTTCAAACTCTTAAGCCGTAGTTGCCGAAAAGCGCCTTCTATTAGCACGAGGTTATATCATCTGCTAGGATCGTCGCGTTGAGCATTTTCCATCGTGTCCCGGTGTGTGGTTGCAGGTTACATTGATGCTCTGCGCCGAGCCGTCCCGTCCTACCATCCACCTGTTGTGCCGCCCCGGATCGGATATTCCGCTCGCCTAATGAGACGGTTAGATCTGCATACAGACTACATTGTACATACATACAGGCGGGAGATAACAAGCCACTCTCTCCACACCGCTTTGTGAGTTACAACGCCCGTGTCTTTGGCGTCAGAGGGGGAGATCTCGAATAGTGGCCGTCACTTGCAGTCCCGTGCCGAGGCCCCGTATCTCAGTGACACGACTTCTGCAGTCAGGGTGGGAGCCAAGGGGAAACATTCTAGACGAGTATTATTATTACTGTGTTTACAGAGTACGCTAGGGACCTAATGCTAAGGTTTCTAGAAATTCGTCGTTTATATACAGGCGGACGACCATGCTGTTGCTGCACTTGGGGGTTTGGTCGAGTGCTGGATTTGTCGTTCACGGGACAAAGTTCATTCTCGGGCAAAGTTCTGTATGAAATTCGCATAGATATTGAGTGCGCGGCGGGAAGACGCGCTGGGCTGAGCCTAGGGGTACAGCTCCAAGCAGCTGGAAGGCGAGAACAGCGAGGGCGGCGCGCATCTTGTGCTTTATAACGAGGGACGTAAGCTGGATAAAGAGTGACAAGAAAGAAAAGATTTGTTGATGTGCGTGGGTTGCAGTTAGGTGATCAGGAAGAGCGAGAGAGAGGCCCTTGGGCCTTCTTATACTACGAGCCCACCCACGAAGCGCATTGAAGAAGAGCAACCCGTCTTGTCGATGATCTGGGCCCCTAGTCCACTGGAACATTCACCAACGAGCCGAAGCCCGCGATTTCCACTTCATCATGTTCATTTCAGGCACCGCCTGCCTTTGCTCGAGACGGATCTGGATGTGGTCTTACGGCCCTATACGCATTGCTATTACCCTATATTATGCGGCATCACTTTGCCCTACGCTACGCATGCGCCGACATATGGATATATAAATATCGGCAGGTCCTTCCAACGTCGCCCATCTCGCCATGCCTACCTGAAATCTTCCCGCAAGGAAGAAATACCCAATTAGGCTGGCAGCAGGGCAGACTATGTGCTAAACGCCAAACAACTTCAACGACTTGAAGCCGCGAACCAAGCAGTCGGTTTAGGCCCAACATTCACATTCTCTGTAGGCTTTGTCATGATGCTCAGCCATTTCAACTTGCACAAACTGACTCCTAGTTGACTGTGCACCTGACGTGGCAAGGTCTTTGATCAACTCCTTCTATACACATTAACATTTTATATTATAACTGATTCGCTACATCAGCATTTGCCTCAGCATTCGACCCACCTTGGTCGCCCTCGTCACTACGATGACAAGCAAGTATCAGATAGGGTCACGCCCATGATGGGGGTATTTGGTGGGTATTATATAGGTCCTGTTCTAATTAACAGCTACTAGTCTGTAACGTGGCGGCTTATAGGTCAAATATGTTCACCCTCCTACCACATACGGCCATAGTATCTTGAGAAATGTCGATCCCGTCTGATCTCGAAGCTACATAAGCAGGATAACGGCAGATTATTAGTTGGGTCGGTGACGACCAGCGAACACCGGCTGCTGTATGTACATTACTTTTTGCCACAAGTAAGCCTAAAGGTGAACTCTCCGTGGGCCTATGGATCATCTCCACGCCCCCACAAGTCTCCGCCAAAAGTCGACGCCGGGAGCGATGACGATTAGGCACTGCCGTGATCGTGGGCTTGGGGTGCGGCAGATGAAAATGGCACGTGGTATAAGAACAAAATGTTAGAGCACAGCCGGTCATATTCGGCGCCCTTCACGTTCCGGCCCCAGTCAAGTGTGTCAACGCCCAGAAGACTCTGGTCAAATTCTGGCCATGCGGTGTAACAGTAGTGGTCCGATGAATGGGGCATGACGTACATGCCAAGGCAGTTGGTGCGGCCGAGTTGACATGCCGCAAGGATTCATATATATACTCGGCAATATGAACAACGATATATGTATTAAGGGGGCGGGCATATACGCATCTCCCTGATCCGATGAGAACCTGGCTAACACGTTTCGTGTAGGACAGTCTGGGCACTTGAGGTGGTGGTATTAGAGCTACAGGACTATGAAGTGCCATTTCAAAGTCGCTTATAGTAGCCCCTTACTGGCTGGGCCACCAGTACAAGCAGCCGCGGTTGACCCCCCTGATCGTCATCGGTTCCCCATCCGCGGTCGAGGAGGCAACCCCGCGTCTAACCTCGCTGCTCGAGCCTGCGCCATCAACTACGAGCCAGGTGTTGCCCCCTCACTAGACGCGGACCGAGCTAGATTGCGGATCAATCAAGCCGCCCTGGGAGAGATCCGGGCTTACGCCGCCGCTAGCGATAGGGGGACTCCCGGAGCTGCCCCGAGACCCATCGGATTGGGGCACGGAATTGGTAGGCTCGGGCTGGGACACGGAAGTGGGAGCTTGAGGCCGGGGCACCACGCTGGGGGGAAGTTTGGCAGAGGGCTGTTTCTGGACCCTGTCGCCAAGGTCGATCTCATTGGAAGCTGCATCTTCTTCGGGGACTGTCTTGGGAGCCTGAGGGAGCTTTCCGGCAACTGAGGGGAGCGGTTTGGAAACCTGAGGGACTTTTTCGGGAACTGGGGGGAGCGGTTTGGAAACCCGAGGGCTTCTGTCGGGAACCTTGGAGGTTTGGCTGGGACTCGTGGAGCCTGCGCTTGGACTTGGAGTTGGAATTTCTGTGCCGGCCGGTGACTCGGTTTGGTCGGATTCCAGGCTGGTTTTGACAGGATACACGGGCATTTCGGTCGCCAGTCCAAGGCGATACAGGGCAACCCTTTCCATGTGGTCGACCTGCTCTTTGGTGAAGCCCTTTTTCCTGCAGTTGCTGTGGTAAAGACGTGTCAGCAACGTGCTTCTCTTCCCCAAGGCGTGGCATGTACATACGAGTAGTCCATCATGTTGTGCTGGTTGGCTCCATTCACGCACCCAGTCACCTTTTCTCCATCCCCGGCATCGACCTTTTCGCCTGTGCCGTCTTCCCCAGTCAGCTCGCCCGCAATGGTCCCGTTGGCCTGTCTCCGGACGAGGGTTCCCAGGGCCCTTGCAAGCACTCCTTCATGTGAAACTCCCAGACGACCTCCTTGGCCGGCCAGTGCTCTCGGTGTGAGCTTGGCCGCCTCCTCGGCCGGGCAGCCCACGGTCGGGCCTGCCTGTGGCTTCGTGTCCTTGAAATGGTCGTTGTTGGCGCACTTGGGAGGCTCTGGCTTCTCTCCGTTGACCTGCCTCTTGAGGATCTGGCTGGCCATGCCTTCGTTGAAGGTGTGAGGCACGCCCATAAAGTGGGCGAGCTCGTGCCCGAGGATGCGAGTGTCGACGGACCCAATCGGGGCACGAGCCAGGAGACGCTTCACCTTGCCGGCCGTGGACGTGACGTTTGGTTGGGGAAACGCCGAGCCGTCGACGGCACAGCCATCGTTTTGCGGATCGATGCCACTCCTCGGGGTGGGAATTATGCATACCCCCCTGGTGCCCCCTTGCTCCGGGGGCACGACGAGGACATAGGTCACGTTGTAGCCGGGATCTACGCGGTTCTCCTTGATGAATTTTACCCACGGTGTCGACTCTGTCAGGATATTGGTGGTGCCTGGAGACTGGATGCTTAAGTTGTCACAGCCCTTCTGGATCCATTTGGTCTCGTCTGGTCTGACAAGATATCGAAGTGTGGAATTCGAGTCCTTGAGCTGTACGTTTACCGCCTCGGTCTGCAGGGCTATCTGCTCCTCCTGTATGCGTTGCCATGTCAGAGCCGAGCTTCCAGGACGAGGAGCCAGATGCTGCCTCGCCGTGTACTTACAGTTACCGGGCACTTGCCTCCCGGGCAGCAGACCAGGTACTTGACTGGCAAGTCGATGGTGGAAGAGTTCCCCGGCGGCCGATTCTGCCGGCTGGCGATATCTCGCTTCGAGGTCTTGGGGTAGCGAAAGTTCAAGTCGTCGTCCGAGGGCTGCACAGTGCCGCACGAAGACACGATGCGCATCTCTCCTATGCTGCTGGCCATGGCGGCCGCGGCCATGGCACCGGTCACGGCAAGGGTCCAGGCGACCATGATGAAGAAGGGAAAAAAAAAACCAAAAGAAAGAATGGCAGAGTGGTGGAGCGAAGAGAAGGGAACCTGTCCAGAAGAGACGTCAAGTCGGCGAGAAGAGAAGGGAAGGATGGTTTGACCAAGTGGACTAAGGTCGCCACTACTCTTTATACCGGTTCGCTCGAGACATGTACCTTGTTGGCCATCATGTCGAGTCAGCAGGATATGAGATGACGCCAAGCGGCTCCAGAGGCGGGAATGCCGCGAATCCCAAGTCGAGCGAACAGGTGCGCCTGGGGACGAGGATGCCTAGCCAGCCGGGGGAGGAAAGGCAAATTCGAAGTGGAACCGTCGGCAAAGAATTCTCCTCAGCTGGGGCCAGAGCGTCCATGAGTCGTGCTGGAAGCTAGGCTGACAGAATGCCGGCGGCGGAGCATTCGTCAATGCAGCTTGGGCCTTTGCCACGAGTCGGTTGTTCAACTGAGTTGATGTGACCAACAAGTCGATCCCCCAACTACACCAAGCCGGCAAAGAGGGCGTTGCACCTTTGGATGACATGGACTTTAGCCAATGTCTAGCGTTTCGGGGCTCAAGGGCAGCTCGCGACTCGTCACTGTGCTCGGGATATTCCCCCCCTGCGGTCCCGAAACTCGGAGTGTCTCGGTTTAACTTTTTTTGGTGGCCAGCATAACCACTTGTACATACTAGCTGCCCCCACGAGGGCCGCCCATCATGTCTCTGTACTTGAGATGCGAAGCCATGCAATGACGGGCGAGAAAGGGTGGGATCCGAGCCTTGCCGCTGCTTGCATGAACCTGGCCACATGGATGGCCGCAGAGGGCGCTGTTTCGACTTCCAGCGGCTGTAGACGTCGCATTGAGGCCCCTTGGCGCCGCGTGTTCTCGGCAACATGGTCGTTGCCATGTCCCAATCCCCGGACTCTGTGCGTTTGAGGCTCTATACTGGTCATCTCCCCTTTTGAAGCAAACGGCTTCTGGTCTCGGCCATGGCTGCCTGCGTTTCCGTGGCCGTGTTTCGTCGTCGACTTTGACCACGCCCGGGGTGAGACTGCAATGCCGTCCAAGAAGACTTTGTTGCCTCGGTCCGTGAAGCCAGTACTAACAAAGAATGACGTCGGCCGCATACAACTGGGCGGAGTGGCGTTTGTAAAGTCACCTCTCGTTGAGCCTGTGCTACGACGGAAAGTGTACATGTGGTGCGACCCTGCCAAACATTTCAGCTCATTCGTCTCGGCGTAGCATCATTGGTTGATGGGGTTCACCTGACGAACCGCCTTGCATGTGTTGGCGTGTTGGGGGCTGGCAGCACCGCCCAAGGGCAAGGCTCGTCCGCTGTTGAAGCCGTCATCATCATCTCCGACTGACCTTTACCCAGCGTGAATGAATCTTCCAACCCCCCGCGCTGCCCTCTGGTGACAATGGCGGCAATGGGCTCGTTCAAGCCGCGCCGGAAGCAGCGGCAACAATGCCCATCACTGCCGGCGGGGAAAAGGCGAGGTGTCCATCTAGTCCAAGTTGGTGCTCCAAACGAGAACGAGGCCGAGACAGACGTCGACATCATTGCTATACACGGCCTGGACACAAAGTCGCCCGAGACGTGGGTCTGGAAGGACAAGGAGGGCAAAACTCCCGATATCAACTGGCTCTCCGACTCGCACATGCTCCCGAGCAAAGTCGGGCCGGCTCGCATATTCACGTGCGACTGGCCGGCCGACATGTTCAAGCCGGCCGACTCGACCCAGAAGACGAACGAAGAGTTTGCTCGGCTCTTGCTCGATGGCATCAAGAGACGGCCCGCACCAGCCAACGGCCGCACACGCCAAGACCGGCCGATCCTCTTCATCGCGTCGTGTCTCGGGGGCATCATCCTGACCAAGGCTCTTGTCATGGCCGACAACGAGTACCGTTGCGTCAGGACAGCCACGCGTGCCATCGTCTTCCTTGCCACTCCCTTTGGCGGCACGTCGTTCCAGGACGTGGCCAGGTGGGCAGAGCCGGGTCTCAAGGCATGGGCTTCGTTGCGAGGCCAGGAAGTGTCCAAGCTGCTCGATAGCGTCACGAAATCCGTCCATGTTGAAGAGCTGATCCGGAGCTTCACCCATTTATACCGAGACCAGTTGTGCCGGGACCCGAACCGACCCCAAGTAATGACCTTTTACGAACTGGGCAAGACGAACCTTTACCACAAAGTCTTTCCTTACCTGCCATTCGGAGCCAAACCGGTAAGAGTCTTTGCCATGTTCATGGTAGGCAGCAGGTTGCTAACCATGGCCAGCTTGTCGACAAGTCCTCGGCCACATTGCAACTGGTTCCACACCCCCTGCCGCTCGATCGAGGCCACCGCATCATGAACAAGTTCTGCGGCGACGCTCAAGACGACGACTACGAGCTTGTTTCTGGAAAAATTGAAGAATTTCTACGCAACATTCGCAACAAGGAAGCCGACGACTGGATACGGGACAAGCACTATACCCCCGAGAGGCTCAAGATCGAACGGCTCTCGGGCCATCTGTTGCCGATGGACCAGTGTTATATCAATCTCGCCATTGTGGAGCGGTTGGGAGACAACAATACATCTCAATCCTACCCCTTTTCACTCCTCGCTCGACAAAAGGTCGATATCCCGGACGAGGCGGGTCAGGTCGACTTGGCAACAGTCTTCAACCAACGGAAAGGCCGCGACGGCCGCCCGATACAGCCAAGACGAATTCTGATCAGAGGACGCGCAGGGGTTGGGAAGACTACCTTGTGTAAGAAGATGGTGTCCGATTTTACCCGCCACACACAGTTGCATCGCTCATGGGCGGAATTGTTCGACCGACTGCTCTGGGTGCCTCTGCGGAACCTGAAAGGGCGGTTTGCTGCGGGATACAACTACGAGGATTTGTTTTACCAGGAATACTTCTCCATCGAGGGACACGAAGATGGCCGCCGTCTCGCCAGAGAACTATGGCAAGCGTTCAAGGCCGGCGGCGGCGATAGAACTCTGTTCATCCTCGATGGACTGGATGAAGTATCCCAGGACCTCGGCGGTGACGACGACATGTCCCGTTTTCTCGCTCAACTGTTACGCCATCCAAGCGTCATCATCACGTCCCGGCCCCACGCCAGCCTTCCGTCTCTCCGAGATGTCGACCTCGAACTGGAGACGATTGGCTTCAAGCCAGATCAGGTGAGGGCCTACCTCGAGGCCGATCCGAAAATAAAGCCCCGGGCAAACGACGTCTGGTCTTTCCTCCAAGAGCATTGGCTCATGGAGGGGCTCATGCGGATCCCGATCCAGCTGGACGCCCTCTGTTACACCTGGGACGACTTCGGCCCCGGAACGACGCCGAGTACAATGACGGGCATATACAAGGCCATCGAGCAACGGCTGTGGAGAAAGGATGCCGTGCGGCTGCGGAAAAGGCACAACGGGGAACTGGTGACGCGTTCCCAGATCGGCGTCTCGGATATCGGGCACCTCGTCGAGCACGAGACCTACTTCCTCGAGGGCCTTGCCTTTACGGGACTGCACAACGACGTGATAGACTTTACGCCACAGCACCATGCCGCGATAGCGAGGCAGTTCAAGCACCACTCCATCCTGCTGGACAAGACGCTTCCCGGCCTCTCCTTTCTGCGCACGTCAGACCCCCTGTCAGAAGACGAACATAACTCTCACTTTCTGCACCTGACCTTTCAAGAGTACTTTGCGGCGCGGTATTTCGTGCGCCACTGGCCCGCACAGCCGCTCAACTGCCTGGACCTCGGCGGCAGCGGGACCAAGCAGATGCTGCCTGTCGAATTTCTTGACAGGCAAAAGTACTCGACACGCTACAATGTCTTTTGGCGCTTTGTCGCCGGTCTACTGGACGCTGAGGACGAGGGGGAGGCGCTCCGTTTCTTCCAGACAATCGAGAAGCAGCCGCTGGACCTCTTGGGCCCGACGCATCAGCGGCTGGTCATGCATTGCCTGAGCGAGGTGTCGACCAAGATGCCCCTCAGACAGCCCCTGGAAGAGAAGCTGAAGCTGTGGCTACTCTTCCAATGCACTTTCCAACACTTTCCACGCCTATCAAGCGAAATGGAATTTCCAGAGCAGGCCCTGCACGATGCCTTGCGGGACAGCTCCGAGGACACGGCCATGATCATCCTCGTGTCGTTACAAGATCGCCCGGCGATCCCGGCGAGCGTGAACAAACTGGTGGCTTCTTGGCTGAGAGACGGCATGTCTCAGCGGTTGAAGATTGAGGTCCTTAGCCTGCTATCTCGCGCAGGCTTGACAGACGACGCTCTCACGGCTGTGGTGCAGCGGCTAGACGACGACGACTGGGAGGTGCGATGGAACGCCCTCGAGGTCCTAGAGAAGCAGACGAGCTTGTCTAACGAGATGCTCGCGACTATGGTCCAGCGGCTAGACGACGACGCCCGAGACATACGATGGACCGCCCTTCGTATCCTTAAGGAGCAGACGAGCTTATCTAACGAGATGCTCGCCACCGTGGCCCAGCGGCTAGACCACGACGACGAAAACGTGCGAGAGGCCGCCCTTAAGGTCCTAAGGGAGCAGACGAGCTTATCTAACGAGATGCTCGCGACCGTGGTCCAGCGGCTAGACGACGACGACCAAGACGTGCGAAAGGCCGCCCTTAGGGTCCTTACGGAGCGGGCAAGCTTATCTAACGAGATGCTCGCGGCTGTGGTCCAGCAGCTATACGACGACGGCGACTCGAACGTGCGAGAGGCCGCCCTCGAGGTCCTAGAGAAGCAGACGAGCTTATCTAACGAGATGCTCGCGACCGTAGTCCAGCGGCTAGACGACGACGACCAAGACGTGCGAAAGGCCGCCCTTAAGGTCCTAGAGAAGCATACGAGCTTATCTAACGAGATGCTCCCGGCTATAGTCCAGCGGCAAGACGACTATAACTCTAATTTACACGATGGCAACTCGAATATGCGACGGGCTTCCCTCAGGGTCCTAAAGGAGCGGACGAGCTTGCCCGACGAGATCCCCGCGGCCGTGGTCCAGCGGCTAGACGACGATTGGAGCGTGCAAGAGACCGCCCTTAAGGCCATTGAGGAGCAGCCGAGCTTGTCCGATAAGGTCCTCACGGCCGTGGTCCAGCGGCTAGGTAACGACCACCATTGGCGCGTGCGAAAAGCCGCCTTTAAGGTCCTTAAGGCGCAGACGGGCTTATCCGACGAGATGCTCGCGGCCGTGGTCCAGCGGCTAGACGACGACGATTGGAGCGTGCAAGAGGCCGCCCTTGAGGCCATTGAGGAGCAGCCGAGCTTGTCCAATAAGGTCCTCACGGCCGTGGTCCAGCGGCTAGGTAACGGCTACCACTGGCACGTGCAAATGGCCGCCTTTCAGGTCCTTAAGGCGCAGACGGGCTTGTCCGACGAGATGCTCGCGACCGTGGTCCAGCAGCTGGTCAATAAAGATTGGAGCATGCAAGAGGCCGCCCTTAAGGTCCTTAAGAGGCAGACGAGCTTATCCGACAAGGTCCTCCCGGCCGTGGTCCAGCGGCTAGGTAACGACCACCATTGGCGCGTGCGAAAGGCCGCCCTTAAGGTCCTTAGGGAGCAGACGAGCTTATCCGACAAGGTCCTCACGGCCGTGGTCCAGCAGCTAGACAAAAAGGGCAGCCAGTCCGTGCGAAAAGCTGCCCTTGAGGTCCTTAAGAAGCAGACGAGCTTATCTGACAAGGTCCTCACGGCCGTGGTCCAGCAGCTGGTCAATAAAGATTGGAGCATGCAAGAGGCCGCCCTTAAGGTCCTTAGGGAGCAGACGAGCTTATCTGACGAGATCCTGATGGTCGTGGTCCAGTGGCTACATGTAGAGAATTTCCTCGTGCGAAATGCTGCCTTTGAGGCCCTACAGGAGCGGGCGAGCTTATCCGACAAGATCCTTACGGCCGTGGCACGACTACTAGAACCTGGAATTTTAGGCAGCCGCGCAGAGGCCATATTGAGAAAACACGAGAACTTTTATTCTACTCTTCTTAGCGGTCCGGCTGTCGGGTCACTGTTTAGGGTTTTGTTGGACCGCGCCTTTGAGGAACAGTGGAGTTGGTATGTCGAGGATGGGAGGTCTTGTGTCAATACGCCGGATGGGGTCAGAAGTGCCTGTATTGATAACATGGAAGAGTTTATGGGCTTGATTACTGAAGCTCGCCCGCCAGGCGCTCCACCACCGGGTCTAGGAGGGTGAGGGGGATTGGGGTTTTCATGCGTTTTTGACTTTGAGTCCCTGACAGCATAATATCAAGGCGGACTCGACGAGAGTCTTTACTCTATATAGACCCGTTTTGTACATGTAGCCACCTTTGTATCTCCCAGGCGCCGGAGCCATGGAATATCCAGCCGTGGCTCTTGTGGCGAAGTAATCGAGAGGAATTTGGGACTTTTGTCTTGTAGAGGTCTCGTCTGTAAATAGGATGACTCTTGTAGCAACATCTGTGCCATTGTGACTCTATTTGCCGCATCAACACTTTTCTTCCGGCGCCGTGTGTAGCCGTGTGGCTCCGTTGCTGTTGGAATGGCTGTGATTTCGATGCCTTAAAAGCTCGGGATAAGAAGCGAAGATGCTGCTGATTAATGTCCTAATAGGCATGGTTCTTGTTGGGGGATTGCTGGAGAGAGCGGTAGGAGAGTTGCCGCAATGCTTGCTCTTTTACGGTGCAAGTGGCCCGTAGAGAGCCCCTATTACTTGGCCTTGTGTGAAGCCTGTAATTGAAGCTATTTTTGGACGTAGCTCCTATCCAAGGACGACGGTGATTCCGAGACAACGGATTCCAAAGAATGGCTTACGAGGTCGGAGGAAGAACAAGGGCGGGAATAGCAGCGCCTGGGTATCAAGCAGACAGAGGGCAGTTAGGACTTGAGGTGCGTTCTTATAGCTTCGACTTCATCGCTCTTTTGGCGCCCATGCAACCTTGTGTTGGCTTGGCAGATCTTGATGGCCCTGTCATGGCATGGCCGCGTGTAACCTCCATCAAGGGTTGGCGGTTGCTGGCTGGTTTCCCTGTACAAGGCCTGGGGAAGAGGGACTAAAACGTAGACGCACAGGCTGCAACGTTGGCTGGACCTCTGGTGCCCCAAAGTAGGGTTTTCGATGGATTGATTGCTCTGCCACCTATATATATGAGGCTGTACTTGCAAGTAAGAACCTGACCTCATTTGTCGCCTTTAAATTACAGCTGCACCATGCACGGCGGACAAGAGGTCGCAGTACGGATACATACACGTCTCAGTACATACATGTACCCCTGTTGTAGCAGTAGCTGCTTTGGCGCTTATGCAAGTCGACTCCGTGAAGGAGCCCTTGCGGGAAGTCCCCACTGCGGCGGCTACGATACAGTACTTCGGCATGGTTGGCCGCACTCGTCACGTGCCGCACCCCTCATCGTCAGAGCAATCAGCAACAGAATTCAACTGTCCTCTTCATTGGCACATTGTCGACGGCAATGGCATTCGCAAACATTCTCGGCTACGGCGCGACTCGCCTAAAGTCACTCTTCAGCCGCTCATCCAAAAAGGTGCATTCCTCAATCGCCATCTCCGAGGAAAGCATGACACGATATTGCAAGGGAGGCTATCATCCTGTGAGAATTGGAGACATGTTCCATCACGGCAAATACAAAATCGTCAGCAAGCTCGGATACGGCGCTTACTCCACCGTCTGGCTTGCATATAACCTCGGGTAAATCTTCAAAGCGCTAGCAACGAGAGATCATCTAAGTCCAGGCCCAGGTCGAAGCAACACGTTGCACTCAAGATTCTCACGGCCGACTCTTACGGACAAGGAAATGAAATCTTTGAGCTGGATATTCTCCGCCATATAAGGGCCCAGGACACAGGTAAACCCGGCGCGAATCATCTTCTCGGTCTGCTTGACAAATTCGAACATGGTGGCCCAAACGGAAATCATGTCTGCCTTGTCTTTAAGGCTATGGGCCCAGACATGTCAAAATATAGGCGTCTGTTTCCCAAGCTACAGGTTCCTCTGCCCCTCATAAGGGATATATCGAAGCAACTCCTGCTTGCGCTATCATACCTACACGATACATGTCGAGTCATCCATACCGGTCAGTCCGAATGACTTCACCCTCTATTCTAGCCGCCTGCCTCTAACAGCAGATGCAGACATCAAACCTCAAAACATCCTTATCGAGACTTCGGCCATTAATAGAATGTTCCACCAAGCCCCGTCTAAAGCCTTTCAGCCACATGACTCACTGCTCGACCCTTTAAGCGACTTTTACATCGAATCTATACAAGTCTCCTCTACCGAAGAAGACATAGCCTGCCCAATCGATCTCTCCGTCAGGTTGGCAGATTTTGGAACTGGTAAGCCCTCAGTATAGCCACAGCCGCGCAAGATCTAATGAGTTGGCGGTAGCGAGCTGGATAGACAAGCACTTGACCGAGTGGATCCAACCCCAGATGCTGCGAGCGCCCGAGGTGATTCTCGGCGCCGACTGGGACCATAGAGTGGATATATGGAATCTAGGCCTAATAGTACCTGCCCCTCTCTGCAACATCTCAACGCCGTACGGCATAATAACATGTTCCCGGACAGATCTGGGAACTTTCGGAAGGGCAACTCCTCTTCGACGGCACGTGGACCTCAAATGGCCAGTACACTCCCGAGGCTCATCTGGCTCAAATTACAGCCGTCTTTGGCAGTATACCTAGACGGTTGTTGGATAGATGCAAGAATCGAGACCGATACTTTGACGCCGACGGTACAGATGTCCCATTAGGCCTGCTCGGCACCGACACTGCACTCTACTGAAAGGTCACTGACTTGTATAGGTCATCTACTAAAGCCCTCAACCTTTCCGCCGTGCTCTCTGGAACATTTCAGCAAGAATACTAACCTGTTGGGTTCGGAAAGGGAGCAGTTTTTGGGGTTTATTGGGTCGATGGTGAGACCGGATCCGGAGGATCGCCCTGATGCGAGTAAGCTACTTGAATCGCCGTGGCTAGCTCAATAAATAAGCATTGACGCCACATGGACAATGCGCTGTAGAATTAATTTACCCCGAACTCAAGAAGTGCAGAGATGACATCACGCACAACGAAGGGAAGATGAGGGGGACACAAAAGGACTGGATGTTCTTGTTCCTATACTAAAGTAAAGCAGCATTCGGCTCTTATAAATGCGTATGCTCAAGACGGCGGTGTAACGCGCCTGAAGTCCCGGAAAGTGGCCGGTGGCTGGCTCCCCATCTTGGCTGGGTAGGCTGATGCGTCTTATAGACGGGGCTGGGCCATGGCCCCGTATGATAAGCTTGTGATGCTTCGGGTATGAAGACAAGGGTCTTACAGGGGCTCTTCAGAGATCAACGAATGCATTATCCGCCCCGTTCTTGACTCTCTGTCTTGTCGCGCTTATTCTCCTTACAGGGGGTTTCCGAGAGTCATTCGGGGGCCTGGGATCTACAACGTGAGGCGGATTATGTTCCAACAAGTTGTAGGTCTGCAGCAGGCAAGTGATCTCCGTTGCTGAGACTACACTGCCGTAACCAAATCCACCCAGAAGGACGCCATGGCCGTTAATTGTTGGACCGCTATAAGCTTCGCCACCAGCTCACGCTGCGTTGTCGTAGCTCTTTGCGGATAGTCTTCTCCCTTACTCCATGGGCGGTATCATCCAGCTATGCCTAGACACGCCATTTTCAGGCTTCGGGTAATATATGCCGGGCCACCTGCCTACACGTTTTGTTTGTCCACGAGCACATCCGAGCTATGCCCGCCCTGATTTTTCAGCCATCAGTCTTCCGCTTACGACACGTTCCTCTGCTTGCAGGCCACCGCCATACCACTTGCCACTGCAATCTTGCCTTTTATATTACTGATGTGCGCTTAGTCGCCGGGGGCAAGTGCCCCTTGCAGCAACGCACCGGAAGCGTGGCCGACTCTTCGTCTCGACAGACGGCTCCTACAATGCACACACGACTCAAGCTAGGGGCACGTGCTTCGCCTTTTCCGCGAGACAGTTAATTAAACGTCATGGAAAGAGTAACAACGGAACATCTGCAGCGGCAAAGCGCATCATGCACTATATCTTTAAGGTTATTCGTTGAAAACGTCAAGACTCCTGTAGACCTCCCGGGGCTTCTACACACAACGTCTTTTGTTTGGTGCTTGTTTTAGCCGTTTCATACCACAACCATCATACATGCGGAACGAGTCGTCAAGTTACATGTAGATCTAGGATATACTGATGAGTCGGTATCCTGTCCCTGCACGCACTAGGTGTCCGATTTTAGACTTGGACTTCAACCCGCCCTGATGAAATTCATGCCGCAGCTCACAGGTAAGCCGTTGACGCCTAACGTAACAGTCTAGAGAGCCCCAGACTCGTCTGGACTTGTAATTTGGGAGCCATTTCTCGCGCCACACTGTATCTAGACTTTGCAGTAGATACACAACGGACGGCCGGCATTGGAGATTGTATTGGAGGGGAGACTTCTGATAGACACCAGGTACTAGGTGCCCTACTCTGAAGTAGTTGAAACCTGAAGCCATTTCATCACCAACAGGGTTCCATATCAAGACATCAGCGGTATGCCCGAGTCATCATGGCAATGATTCCATGATGATTCCATCTCAAGACGTTAGAAATGTAAAGGTAAAGACAGCGTCCAGGGACTCATCCTTACAATGCTTCACTCGAGAATCTCGACTTCGCCGTCGTTGTCGTCGAGAGGAGCAGGATCGTGCTATAAAGCAGGCAGAGCCCAATCCCAAGATGCCCGAGTATTCCTCCTCTTTATCCGCACAACAAGTCTCCGCCCCATCCTCACTATACCAACTTTTACTCACGCGCTGGTCGTCGCTGAAATGAAAGCCTCAACAATCATCTTCGCCATTTTTGCTAGCCTAGCCGCAGCTAGGCCACAGAGGGGGTTGTCAGAGAAGAATCCACTTACAGGACAAGACGCAGATAATTTTCTTCGCGGAGTCCTAGGAGATCAATTCGACGATTTTCAACGCGGAGGAGGGCAATCGGGAGGAAATGGAGGTGGCAGGGGACAGGGATTCGAGCCGGGATTCGAGCCGGGACCAGAAGGTTTTGCAGACGGATCGGTGCCGTTTGGAAATGGACGACCGCAATTTGGAAACGGACAAGTCGATGACGGACAACTTGGCAGGTAAAGGCATCCTATTATCCTGGGAATCTGCCCGCGGTGTATGAGGTTATATAAGCTAGAAACTCTGGAAGTTGATGCTACTCTACACTGGCCGCTAAGCTTCGGCGGCAATCAGCCTGTTTCTGTCATTATTCAACTAGCAGGATCGCTCATACTAGATCTAGAGATATGAAGATGCTATTTGCAGAGAAGGCAAGCAGCCTGCCTACGTAGCGGTAGCGCCACGAGCACTATAAGAACATTGCCTCGGGGAACAAAGGGAACAGGGATATCTATAGATATCCTTTAGTAAAATCTATATTCCATAATATTTAATTAGTTTCCCTTTCTTTATCAAATCTACCGTGTCGCCAAGGGTGCAATCTTGGCTGATACCTGCAACCAACAACCTGGTTTCCCCCCTCGGCGGGCCTGCCGGGGAAAGCAGCACCTTGTGCGCAAGTCCAAGGTGGACAAGTGTAGCAGCTCCGTGGCGGCAACGGAATGGAGGTTGAAGAGGGTGCGTAGTTTGTAAAGAGGTTGTGAAATGTTGCCAATTAAGCGGACTAGAATAACACCACAAATCGTCGTCTATATACGACAACGTAAATAACTCGACAAGACCAAAGCAGATACATCAAGGTCCAAGGCGTAGGCTCATAAAGTACCGCTAAGAAGCCTATGAGCCTCGTGCTACAGCCGCCAGCTCGCTCATATGATACTGGTTATGGGACCTAGGAGGCGGCGTCGCCTGGGGGCTTATCTCGGGCGTCGTCGAAGGGTTTTGTCCAGGCGGCTTGGCAAAATACTGTCCGCCGTCATCATTACTTTGGCCAGAGGACGGCTGCTGGCCCAAGAGGCTCGCACGCGCATCGTAGCTCTGAGGCAGGGGCGCGTACGCGTTGGGGCCCGGTGGCTGGCTGTGGACCACGGGCGTTGGGGATGGACCGGAAGCCCGATGCCTGCGGTGGCGGAGAAGTAGCACGGCGGCCACGGCGATGAGTCCGAGAGCGGCGATGCCCCCAATAACGCCTCCGACGATGGCTCCGACGTTGGTCTGGCCGGCGCCGCTGCCAGGGTTCGTCGGCGTCGGGGTGCCGGCGGTCGGGGTTTTAGAGGCCGAGTTGGAGGACGGGGTGCCCGGGGAGAAGCTTCGAGAGACTAACAATATAGGGTTGACGGAGAAGGGGCCACCATCACCGCTAGATGATCCGCATGCCACGTTCGTTAGAGCGGGAGTGCCTGCGGTGGTAAAGGTGCCGCAGAATGGCAACTGCCGGTCGCTGCGCCATGGTTAGGAGCGGTGACGGTGAGGACAGAAAGGGGAGTGGAATAAGTGGTGGGAATTACCAGCAAAGAGTTTCACGCTTGGCTCCGGGGTTGCAGGTGCCGCCTGTGAAGTCGACACAGGCCGATTGAACTACCTCGCACGCATTACAGCATCCGATGTAGTCGCCGGATACGATGCACGGGTCGCCGTTGCATGTGATATATCCTTGAAGTGGCTGTGTGTTAGACTGCGCCTGTCTCTACAGTCGTCTTATGGACGGAAGCCGGACTTGCCTTGGTCTCTAACGACGGAGCCGCACGTGTCCGTTTTCATTGTTCCCAAGTTCTGGCGCGCCATCAATGGCCGCGCCGGCGTAGGTCTGGGGGGCGTCTCTGCCCGTAACAGCTGCTCGGACTCCAGTGCCTGCGTCCATGGCTGTTCCGAGCCCGAGCGTGTTAGGGCGAGCGCGCCGGCGGCAGAAGCCAGGAGGCCGGCGGCACTTGGACGCATGGTGTAAGTCGACGAGTCGGGATAGTCGGAGCGCCTCACGTGGAAGGGCGGTCCCGGACTCGAGGAGAAACCAGGACAGTTTCGTAGGAGAGAGCCGACTGGAGAGGGGAATGACCAGACGGGCCCGGGACTTAAAAGACGACTTGCGGCACAAACAAGCCAGGCAATGGAAGCAACTATTCGTAGCGGCATGGCAGCTTTGGCCGAACAGTGGCTGCGCGTGTTGGTGGCGGGCCGTCGGTCGAATTCATTGGCAATGGAACCGTCCGTTTTCCTTACCACCTGCTGCATGTAAGCGCCCTACTAACACAGCCTGGCATTGCAGATGCAAAGCCCTATTTGATATGACGGTGCGATGCCAAGGCGCGGAGGAGGCGTAGCAAGGCCGCGGGAACGTTGCATTGGGGGCGGCCAACTATATATCTATTCATATGTGTTCGTACTTACTCGCTACACATATGTACCAAGGACGCGGGCATATACATGGCTCGCCTCCTTGACGCGTACCGGCGCGGGCCAACCCGGCACTTGTGGAGGCAGGCCCTGGTGCCTTTTCAGCCGCTCTAGGTTGATCTGGAGTGGCAGCAGCCAAACAGAGCGGGGAGATGGAGGCTTGCCAAGACATTGAAGAGCCAGTGCAGCCTCACGTCTTGGAACGGTCGAGGCCCAACTACATGTGTGATCAATAGCGGGAGGTCCAGTAGCCTAAATGGGCTTGAGAGGGGGGGGGGGGCCGTCTCTTCAATCAATATCAAGCGACACGGATGCCCCCCTCCCTGACGGCACATACACATTGTCAAGGGTCGGCTGTTGGTCAGGCCTCGTCAGCCATCGCAAGCGGCCGGAGAGAGGCCGCCAGCCCATTCCAGGCAGAGTCGTCCCCCGCACCCTTTACGGCGTGGGACAGGGGGCTTCATGTTGGTGCTATAGTTGGCCCGTCACCCGGTCAGTACGGGTACTGCTTCTTCCAGGACAAGCCCCTTGTCCCCTGCACAGCATGCCGGTCTGGGTCCTCGTCCAGGCTTTCCTGCACGTGCTGGTGCAAGAGATATGGCAAGTTTTGGGCCGAGCATTGCAGTAAACACCAACCCGAATGCTCGAACTCGGCCATGCCCAGCTCTCGTCCCGTTCTTCAGGGCATTGGCGGTCCCTGAAAGCGGCCGGTCTCTTGCCGCTGTAGAAAATGCGAGCTCGCTACTCCCTAGTGGAGAAGGCATCTCACGCCCTCGTTGGTGCAGGCCACGAGGCCTCTTCAGGGCTGCAAGAAATGCCTTGCACTGGGTGACGGCGCTGGGGCGGACGCTTGCCGTGAGTGCCGCGCCTGCTTGGCAAATGGAAAACTGCCCGAGGTCTGTTCGGTCAATGGCGTATACATCGGTACCCCGAGGAGCTCGACGGCCTCTCTCCTGCTCTCCAGACCCCTTTCGGCTATATATCGAAGTTCAATGTCGGCAGCACTCGGTAGAGACGACCAAGGTTGAACGACAGCTCTAGGTGGTGCTCGGACGAACACACCCAATAAAGTGGTGTCCCGTCGAGGTAGAATGTCGGCGTCACGGCACCGTAGGAATATAGTCGAGGGTTTCTTTCCTAAGTAGAGAGGCTCAAGTGCAGAACAACGTGAGATCAACAACCCACGGCCGGGATTTTGAGACCAACTTCATCGACTTATGCCCTCGCCCTGTACCTATGCTGGGCCCAGATTGTGACAGAGCCATGTCCCTGTAATCTAGACCAAACCAGGCATAGCCCGCATGCGTAGATGCGGGGTGTGTAACACCGACTTCCGCTGCCGGAAGTCCGTGTTTCCAACCCCTCTCCAATCTATCATCCCCAGTAAGCATAGAGCGAATCTTGGCAACTGCGCCTTTAGCCTAATATAAAGCCTACGTTAGCTACATACTTTTAGCCGTTGCGTCCCGTCTACGCTCCCTTGTGGCCATCATGGCACAAAAGGAGCATCTTCCAGAGTCGCGAATCACCAAGATCGAAGACGGCCTTTATCTTGGGGATAGCAAAAGCTCTCGTGAGCGCGATACCCTCCAGGGCAACCACATCACCGCCGTCGTCTCGCTCTCGGTCGGACGATGGGTACACTGGTCGCAGCCGTGGTATAGGGAAATCGTCCCCGAGGCCAACCACCTTTTCGTCCCTTGTAAAGACGACATGACGCACGACCTGCTTCCAGACCTTGCTCGCATCTGCGACTTTATTGATCAGAGACGAGTCGACAAGCAGGCTTCCAACATTCTCGTCCACTGTGATAAAGGCCTCTCGCGATCTCCGACGGTTTTGATCGCTTATTTGATGCGATCTCATCGATGGGCGGTGCAGGAAGCTCTAGCGTTTGTCGAGAAAAAGCGACGAATCAAGCCGAATGAGAACTTTCAAGAGCAGCTGCGGGTTTGGGAAGCGGTGGGGTATGATATCTGGCTAGAAGGAAGAACCCCCAAGCCAGAGTATGCAGATTATCTTGCCACCCGGGCGGTGAGATTGAAGGAGCGCGGATTGACTGGAGACGAGGCCATTGAGATAAAATCCTTATAGACTAATACCTCTAGTGCTTCCTAAAACATGCATCTCAACTCTCCATTCTACGTCAGCCAACCAGTTCGCATCGCATTGCAGCTTTTCAGCCGTGAAAAAGGGGCAGGAGCTGGGCATGTTTCACTTTGGCGGCTCCAGCTACCTTCCTCTACAAAGGCCTTGAGTCCGAGGGCTTCCCACTCAATAGCAACGAGACGGCACCCAACGTGACTCTACCGAGTAAACCGGCCGTTGTGACAAATTCGGACAGAGGGGACGCATATAGATCTTAGGCTACCGGCAAAAGACAAATGACTTATATGATATGCTGCCCGCCCAGACATTCCCACTTCACCTCAACTGACGGAGCTGCAATACCCAAGGGCTTTATCGGCCATCGTCACTCGCAGGAGGCAATGGTTATACCATGTGTCGTAGTTTGGGAGTCACACCATGTTATAATTCATAAGCGTCGACTACCCAAGTGTCTGACCGCCCTTCGGCTCCGGCTGAACGAACGGGTAGGTGTTGCAAACAGCTGGCGCAACTCAGAGGCATATGCAACGATCTAGAAGATGGTACGTTGAGGTGATTGTGTTTTCGTGGCAACCGTCTGATGCACTTCGGGCCGCTATTCTAGCTCTTGCATTTCAAATCAAGCTCGTATTTACTTTCATCTAACAAAACTGTCGCTCTCTCGTCTGTCGTGCAGTCATTGCACGATGATATCAGCACCTGCCCCAGTCCACTCACGGTATTTGTCCGTGTCGGCCCAACGTGAGCTCGGTCCCTTCATCTCTTGTTCCCCCCACCCAAGCAAACGAACATCCATTCTAAAGGGACTTTCCATAATTCAGTATTGACCGGCACAGGGGATGATGTGAGGTCTGCGTCGTACTGTCAAGCACCGCCAGCCTTCGGCGTCTTCTTATATCAGAGTACTTATAGTCAATAAGTCATCGGAGCAAACAAGGTTACCCTGCAAGGTGGCGCTACATGTAAACTATTTGCCTCCCGTCTTAATTTAGGACGGGGCAATAGCTTACAAGCGTCGTTGGGGTGGGTTAGAGATGATGTGTGGGTTACTGTCAGACGGAACAGGAGCTATAATACCCTCCCATTCTGGGGGTGCCCCTATTTTGCCTAGTGGAGCGGTATATATGGTTTCGACAGTTACGTTGCGGTTCAGATTACATAGCTCCCTGGAAGAGATTGAATCCGCCTGGAAGACCCTTGTTCTGGGATAACATAATCAAATCTCCTATCATGTCTCCCATAACAAAAGAAAAGAGGGGGCCCCGTTGTCCCAACTGTCGCTTCTAACCGGGCTCTCACTTCCCGCATTTCTCGTTGATGAGCGCTCCCAGCCGGTCCATCTTCGCGGCCAACCGAAACTCCACCTCGGTGATTCCTCGGATTGCCTCTTGAGTGGCTTGCTAGGCAACCCTGGTCTCACTATTAGATTGTCGAGTCTCCAGGTTGGAGCCTTCCACTCGTGTGATCACAACGTCCGGTTCTTCGGTATCATGGGTCCCAACTGCTCCAATAGTGGGGTTTCCCGCACTTTGGATTTCCATGGTTCCAACGGCAGGCTTTTCAGCAGTCTGGGCCTCTCCCGATCCTCATTGGGATGCGTTTGCGCCCAGCGCGCAGTGGTTGCGGCACGGGCGAGCTCGGCCTACTGCGACAATGGTCAGAGATGAGCGGCCAAATCGTGTCCCCGAGGACGATCAGGAAACGTACATGTGGGTCGTGCTGGCAGTCCTCAAACGTCCGCTGGGACGTGTAGTCCTGGAGGGCGATAGTGTCTCCTGTACACTGCTGTCGCGTTAATGTCGTGTCGGGCAGCGTCAGGAAGGAGTCACGTGCTGGGAGACAACGAGACCCCGCGCGGGTATAGGCGAAGCAGTTGCGTGCTCGTGGCGACGCTTGGTTCTGTAGAAAATATACCATAATACCAGTCATCTCTAAAGGAGGTGCCTCCACTTTTGGTTAGAGAGAAGAGGCTGGTTCAACTGGTTCTAGCAGGCTCCATGCCACGTCTCGGCGTTGGGCGACGCCATTCGGCCCACGTAAGCCAGGCAGGGCGGGCGCTCGTCTCCCTGGACTTGGGCAAGTGACGCGGAGATGACATCGGTCCAAAACCCGCGTTTGGACGGGTCGTCGTCATGCACGGCTCCGTCTCTCATGTGGAAGAAGATGCAGAGAAGACAGGTGCCGTCGCTATGGATGCAGCAGCCGCAGCGGACCACTACTGCTGCCGGGGCGCACACAAGGACCACCGACAGGTAGCCAAGGCTGCTCAGATGGGTCATGGTATGACCGGTGGCCCACCGGCCTTCCCGGCCTTCCCGGCCTTCGCGCTGCTCCGGGGTTGGTTGGAAGGCAGCGCGCAGAAATTTGCGGCTGCCAGGGCAAGCGCAGAGGCCACAAATGGCACGGCAGTCTGTCGCAATCATGGACGCGGCGAACAAGTGGGCTGAGGCCCCAGAGGTTTGGCGTGCCGTCCGGACCTAGGAAGATCGGGCGGCGTATGCTGTGTTAGGAGCACTTTGCCTGGAGGGCCAATAGGAGGATGCCATGGCCATCTCTTGTCCACCACCAGACACTGCATGCCCCCATGGAGAGCACGCTCCATCTCTGTTCCTGGCGGGCACGATTGGGCCGCGGGTGTATGTAGTTGTGGTACGGGGATAAATTGCAGCCGGGGCCTTGGCACTCCAAACGTTTCTACCGAGAGGTATTGATTGGTGGGCTGCTCCAAGTCGTGAAATTATTGGCCGTGACGAATGAGATGGAGCTCGGGAGCGCTCGTCGTGCGGTAGTGAGTAGAGAGGACAGGCGTGACGACAGAGAGGACGCCCTGGCCATCCGTTGCTGCTTCAATGGCGACGCGGATGCTTTGGTGCAGCTGTCGGCCTTTCGCCACGAGCGTCTCATGTCGAACATGATGGCGACTGGGACAAACAGCGGACAATGAAGCGCGTAGAGACGCGAGTTGGAGAGTCGTCGACAGATTGATGGCGCATTGCTGCATGGGCGCTTTCCCCGAATGTCATCTTCCTTCCCGCCATGGTAGCAATGTCGCGCCCCAAGAGAGACGCGAAGGATCAAGGAGCACATGCGGGTGCACTCGGGGTCAGGTTGTGAAGAGAAAGGAAGAATGGTTCGTATTGAGGGGATGTTGTGATGTGAGGCACACCAAGGCGTGTAATGAATAAAAGCTAGCTAGCCGCACATCCTATGTGGAAAGGGTGGCCCTAAGGCCAGCCCTAAGGCTGACAAAGCAAGTGGGGCTAGGCTGCGGAGCCTCGCGATCCAATGCTGGTAAACGGGTGCAGTCCTGTCGGTGACCTCCAACCGGGTTTTCGCGTATTCTGCTTATTGGTCTCCTGTTTCATTTAGAAGATGTGGTGGGAACTGCTCGAACGACATGGATGGCGGCGCGTGCAGAGCTGTGGTTGTCGGTCGAGTCATAAAGAGGAGTGGTCGGGTAGTCCGTGGCACCGTCGAGGCCAGCAGTGGCGGAACATGAAGGGCCATCGGAATCCGCGGGGCCATCCGCGGGTGCATCAGCGTCTACGATAGCATCGGCGTCCGTGGCAGAGGCGGCGGCAGAGGCGGCGACGGCGTCCCCGGCAGCGGGAGGGGCGGCGGTGGCAGCGGCAGGGGCGGAGCAGCGGCAGTGTTGGCCGTAGTTCCCACGGCGTTCAGCCGGGCAGAAGGAGAGATAGAGCGGCGAAGGCGGCGGTATTGGTGGCGCGAGGCGCGGCGGTAGACAGGGCATATGATGCTACTCGTCCTCGTGGCATCGCGTATGTGCGCGTGCGTGCGTGGTGCGTGTGTCGAGGTGGATGAAGGGGCGAAACGTTTGACTGACGTGCGACGAGAGAAGACGAGGCGAGAAAAGGCAGAAGACAGGCTGTCCTTGTCGCATTCTCCCAGGACCGCGACCTCATTCCCCGCTTCGTCCAAGTGCTCTTGGAAGGCCAGGTTCGTGGCTTCCTCGTACCTGCCACGAGGAGTTGCCGGGCCTAGACCAGCTGGCAAAGGCAGGGGAGCTGGACCAAGGGGCTTCTTGGACTTTGGCCAGTTTGGCGGATAGACGTCTTCCCAAACACTGATGTCCTCGTCGCAATGTTCTCGGTGGAAGTTGGTCAAGGTGCACGTGCTCAGCTTGCCCTGTGGCCACATTAGACGGGCCATCAGCCAAGCCACGAGGTCTCCATAAGCTCACTTGGCTTCCCAACCGGTGCTGATATGGCCTGTCGGTTGTCTTGCTTTCATGCAGGCGGTCGCAGGCATAGCGAAGCCAACTCTCTCTTTCCGATTGCTCCAGTCGCAGGGCAATTATTTTGGCGGTAAGCCGTCCTTTGTCATAGTGTGCCAGTGACGTTCATTCTCGGTGGGATTCTCCTTCATGGGGGGGGTAGTCCAGGCTTGGGTCCGCTATCGCGACTGGCCTAGCCTGGTGGTGTGCTGTAGCAAAATGTGTAGGCAATCCTGCGGGATAAGGAGCGAGAGGGTAAAATAATGGTGGAAGTAGCAGGGAGGAGGGAAAGAGAGACATGAAGTAGGAATGTTCTCGAAGCCTTGTAGGCTGCCTCGGATGCGTCATGATGCCTCAGACACCCCACGGCGCCAGCTGGCTCGTTGCGCCTTCCCTTCTGCCCTGCACGCTTCCCCCCCCTTTTGCTGCCTTACTAATCTCTTCGTGTCAGACCAGGTGTTGGCAGGTGCTGGGTTAAGGATTATATATAGAGCCGAATGCAGTCCTCGCAACTCGCAACGCAGGTCCTCGTTTGACTTCTCGCTCTGGCGAGGGTGCCTAAAGATAGCGCGGTACGTGACGGCACAGTCCTATAACGTTGCGATACCCGCTAAGAGCCGTGGCAGTATATAACGAAGAACTTTAGGGATGGAGACCCAGTTGACGGCCCGCATTACTAGCGATTGTAAGCTGGCCGCCGCGACTGTCAGCACGGTTTGTCACGAGCCGGACCGAGGACTCCTTACTATCTCTTCCTCGAATCAGGAGAAAGTCGCGGTCGGGCTCCGCTTTAGGATTCCAACCGAGCAGCGGGCGAAGATCTGCCCGCTGGTTGGCATTTAGACGGGAGTTCTGCCGGCTTGTGAGCTCGTTTATAAAGAGCCGAGCAAGTTGGCGAGATGTTATGCCTTGCGGTAAGTCACGGCCGGATAGCAAGTGCCGCTCGCCGTTGGCGCCGAAGCCCTCCCATCTCCGGTCATATTCTGGATTTTCTACCCACTTAAGTCTACCAGACCTGATATGCTCAGGTAGCGAAGCTAGTGAAGCATGGGCCTGCACTTATGACCCGATAGTACCTCCTAGAGGTAGATAGGTGAAACGGTCTACAAACTAGTCCGACCAACGTAAAGTCGCTAGGTTTTCGAGGCAAAAAATAAAGGCGTATGCCTATCCTGTCGGACAGCCATTATATTTCGCGAGGTGGAAATTCTTAACACCCACCGCCTTTCTCGAAGCCTTGGGGGAGCTGCCTGGATCATTTCCTCAAGGTCACCACCCAGTGGGATCTATAGTCTGTCTCCTCCCATGTTGTTGTAACCTTAATCTCTATCCTCCTACGGGTCGAGATTATTAACAAGGCCACCTTCGTCTCGGAGACGCTTGGGCTCGTTTCCATCCCGTGTATAGGAATAGGAGAGAACATATACAACCTCGTGGTTGTCCATGGATTGGGTGAAGATTGGTGTCGCGGCGGTCGGGCCAGTCGTCTGCGGTACTGCCACGATATTTCTAGGCCATAGAGTAGGCACAAGGCACACGACAGGACCAAAAAGGTCCATGATCCGTGCATCGTGGCTGCCGGGTGTTTGGTCGGCTTCTACGAAGATATCGTCAGGAAATGGCGGCGACGCGGCCAGGAGAGACAGAGCGGAGGAGGAGGTGTTGTCATTTAAGAAATTGGTCCTTGGGGAGAACTCTTGTGGCACTCGTCCCAATAGACAGGCGTAGTTTAGACATCCATCAGGCAGAAGGGTTCTCCGTGGACCGATGGCAGCAGTGCATAAGATAGATGGTCCACACTTAAGAGAGTCGAGGCCGGCAAGACGAGCAGCTAGTATATAAGAGGCTTCCTCCCTATCTGGCAATTCTTAGGCTCTGCGGCCGCTCGGATGTTATAGTCCCTTTCCCCGTCATCGAAGTAAGACGTAAATATAACTATAGAGGGTGGAAATTGTTATAGTATGCTGGTGCTGGCGGTGTTACCTTATATTTATATATTAATGTCTTTGCCTAAGAGCTTGCTGGAGAAAATGGGGTAATATCGGATATAGAATAAGGCGGTCTTAGCGATGCGTAATATCGGGCATTAGCGCTAGCAGTCGCCAGGTTTGCAATAATTACCGCATCTCCCTTATTAAGATGGCGATGCGCTAGGTGTGTTGACGTATCTTGGCATGATAGATAATTATGCTGGGTATATTCCTTGTCTGGTCGACGCCGTAGGACCTATGTACTTCTATGCAATGACTGTTTGGCAAATACTAAGATCTTGCAGCCTATTCTTCGACTGCAACTTGTTATTTTTTCTAAGAGGCAAAGCGGCGTGTAGCAATAAAACGGCTTAAAACGACTTAACATAGATCGGCGGGCAGACACATGTTAACCAGACGAGACGAAAGTAACATTCTAGGTAGCCTTAAACGTAGCATACCGTGCTTCAGCTGCTAGAGGCAGATGAAATTCGGGAGTGCCGCTAAATGCTAAGAGGTTCATCCTAATGTCAGTCAGCCTCGACTAGAGTTCAGCGTCACCATGTAGTCGAAGTTAGTTGGTGTGCTGGGGTGCCTAGTTTCTGTTCAGGGTAATAAACGGGTCCTTTCGGGAGCCAGTAGGTTAACGGTTACCCGGGGGAAATATGGGCCTCTACTGTCGTAAGAGCTGCTACTATGGCGCCCGAGGTACCCGGTGATCTAATCCTAGCTCACCTATAAACGAGTGGGGGTCATGCAAAGCAATCTAGATAGCATTATAAGCTAGTATAGGTGATATCAACTTGTTACCATAGAGGGGCCTTTTAAAGGTCATGACTTGGCACAGTGGCTCACAGGGGGCTTATAGGGAAGATGTCGGGTCATGACTTTTAAAGTGCTCCTCTATGCACAAAGAAATATGGAATCATTACAGGTACCCACTAAGAGGATTATTAACCTATGTTTATACTTGCCTCTCTTTATTATCGTGGTAAGGGCAATAGGCAAGCTAATATAACCAATGTACGGTCAGGTGGACCATTGCCGCCCCTGGCCTGTCAAGTATCCTCCCCAGATTGTCTAGGTGGTGACTATAATTGGATTGGCTGTTTACCGGTACCCCTGCTTAGAGAAGGCTTCTTGTACCTCGAGACTTTCCGTCGTGTCTAGTGTACACGAATCAAGGCTATGGCAGTCTTGGTGTGCAGAGCCTGTATGCTTGCTTAAGTGCTTAAGGGTGCCAGGCTTATTTTAGAGAGACAAGCTGATCGTGCTTTAATATTATCCCCATCCCTCCCCTCCCTCCTATAATTATTCGTGGTTTTTACTTGTACTAATTTCGACCAATCTTTAAGACACTTACGAGTAGTCATTCTATAGATATAATAAATTACTATGTAGCCTTCTAATCCCCCAGCATTGGCCAACCTTTCTATAGGCTAGCGACTTAATGCCATGCCTATTCTCTTATTAAGTCTTCTTCTACTATGGATTCGATTCCACGAGTCCACATATATACAAAAGAACCTAGAACTTGATGGAATCATTGCATGAGCATATCATGCCAAGAAAGGTCAAAGAAGGGCTGAAATGACCGGGATTGCTGGCCTTACTAATAAAGCCCTCGATAATTAGCTCACTGTCATACGGAGCAGTTATTTGGGGCTAGGCTGTCATGTGTTTGACGCTGGGGAGTTGCATTAACAACACGATAGATGGCCATGCACAAGGTATGAGTCAGGCGAATTCCTTAAACCCGTCGGGACAGAAACGGTTATTTTACCCGAAGTTGCGGCTGTGATTTTTTAGGCACGGGGCCGTGTACTTGTTGATCTGTACGGGCCCGGTGGATGGTTGCGCTCCTCCTATTATTTATCTCCTCCTATTATTTATCTCCTCCTATTATTTATCTCCTCCTATTATTTATCTCCTCCTATTATTTATCTCCTCCTATTATTTATCTGGCCGTTGCCGACCTTATCTCTCCAAGGGCAGCGACAACAAAACTTTAAGCTTGTCCGATTCTACACTCCCTTAACAGTCGTTCGCTACCTTCGAGACTACCTGGCCCATTTCACTCGTTTTCCCTTCTTTCCCAACTGCCGGTGGCATCATGAAGCACACACTCCTCCTCGCCGCCGTCGCGGCTGTTCAGCATGGCGTCCTCGGCCAACCCACCTCGGCCTGTGACCAGGCCGAAGCCTCCTTGACCGGAGAGAAGCTGGACAATGTCATCCAGGCCGTCTGGAACATTACGAAGGCTACTAATGCATCCCCCCAAGCTAACGCTCCAGCGCCAGTCGGCGATGCCACTGGCGAGGTGGAGCAAAACGTCGACGCCGTTGGCTCTGTCGCCGCGAGCTGCACGTCGCCCAACTGCATCTTCAAGGGGTCCATTATCCTCACTATGCGGGTTCTTCGGCATTCGAGGATGCTGAACGGGACCATGTCCGAAGCTGTCCGGTATTTCGCCCGGAAGTCGGTTCAGACCATCGAGGCTCTCGGCCCTGACGCCGATCCGGCCAAGGCTGTGGAGAAGATTTGTGAAATCACCCAGACCCCGGAGTTCCGGAACGATTTGCCAGCGGGGGCTGGAACCAAGATTTGTGAAATGGCTCAAACCCCAGAGCTGCTTGATGATTTGCCAAAGGAGGCTGTCGAAAAGGTCGAAGAGACGGTCAATGAGGCTTATAAAAATCACGAAGCGGGCAAGCAGCTCCCGGAACCACAGGAGCCCGTGCCCAAGACAAACGGTACCCAGACGAGCAAGACGTCTACAAGCAGTCTCGAGGGTGCATCTGTGCCTCAGCCTCAGCCGAACGGCGAGATCCAACCTCAGGGCCTTTCGCCAACAGGGTCTCACGGTAGCCCCGCCCAGCAGCAAGACATGAATCCCAGCCCCATGACCAACTCAGAAACTCCAAGCACAACGAAACCATCTCAAGCAGCCACTACTCCGACCAGCGGGCTTACGACAGCCGAGGATGAAATAAAGAAGCAGGAGGAGGAAAAGACTGAGCCTAGTGGCCCGGAAACTCCAAGCCCAACGAAGCCATCTCAAGCAGCAACTACTCCGACCAGCGGGCCTACGCCACCCGAGAATGAACCGACGAAGCAGCAGGAGGGAAAGACTGAGGAGGGCGCGCCTACTTCCGACCAGACGCCGCCGACGCCGGACTCTCACAAGGACCCAGCGGCCGGGTTACGTAGCCCCAGACCCGGAGAACTGTGCTACACTATCAGCAACCAAGACAAGGAAAAATGGAACAAGTAAGATAACCGGCTCTGGAAATTCTCGAATCTGCTAACTCCGCCGTTTAGGATACTTGGATTGCAAAACATCGGAAATCCCCATTTAGGGAATTCCCGTCTCAGAGAGCCACTGCCGAAACGGGCTGCGACCTCGAGTTCGAGCTCGAGTTCGAGTTCGAGTTCGAGTTCGAATTCGAGCTCGAGCAGTCACGCATGCGTTGCCGGCGCCAAGGATAAAATGCAATGTTCTTCGTAAGCATCAAGGACCCCATCACCTTTAGTATATTGGGCATTGGCTTATCATTTCTCTCATCATAGGTCGAAGTCTGATGTTCGAATCGGGGAAATACAGGCCCTGAAGTCGTTCAAGCAGACTAGCAGCTGCCCTAGTGATGCGAGCACATCCGCCATCAGTGGAAATGCACAGGGATGAGTAGGCGCTTGACCGCGCGTATGCCCACAACGTCCGCCTATTGGTTGGAACAAGGCTGTAGTTCGACCGTTCTGAACGCTTTTCTAGGTAGTGTCGCAATGTTGACCCCGGGGCATTTTAGTGTGGTCTCTCAATGCCCGTATTCTCGAGTGCCGTGATATGAAAGTTACAGTAGGGCCCAGTTACAGTGTCTGGATGTAAGAAAAACGAAGAATCGCGGGAAAATGTGGCCCATGCGAATCGACAGAGTCCACTACGAAATCCAGTACAGAGGGGCATTTCAAAAGTCGTGACGCGGTACAGTGGCTTATAGAGGGCTTACAGGGAAACTGTCGGGTCACGACTTTTGAAGTGCTCCTCTGTAGTGCATACGTTGAAGCACCCTGTAGATACTGTATAGAACAGGGGGCCGGCGCAGCCCATCAGCTTGCCGAGGCCGCATTTCTAACAAATACCGCTAACGAGAAGAAGGGTCCGAGACTGGCTAGGAGGAAGAGAGGACAGAAGGAGGCTGGTGTAGCGGGCCGACGGGAGACGGAACAATCAGACGGCAGTTCATCATCCGCCCACCCAGCCTCGCCAAGTCTTGGTCTCTGGCAGATAAGTCTCCCCCGCACCTCGCAGCCCCTTTGGCACTATCATGTTCCTCGCCCAGCCCAACTGCCCCGGGAGTTATTCGCCCACCAAGACAAGGTCTCCTGTCGGGTCACGACATTGGAAGTGCTCCTCCGTAGCCTCCCGGCTTATAGATTGAATGTGCGCCTCCTTCCATCACATACGGCCATAGTATCCTGAGAAATGTCGATCCCGTCTGATCTCGACTACATAAGCAGGGTAACGGCAGATTAGTAGTTGGGTCGGTGACGACCAGCGAACACCGGCTGCTGTATGTTTTGAACTTTTTGCCTCTGGGAGCCCACATTGTTAGGACTGCTATCGACAATAGCGGGGGGGATTGATTGGCTGATATCCCTGTCCTGTGACTTACTACAGGTGAGCGATGCCCGATTTGGTCTACCGCTCCGTATACCTAAGCCGCATCACATGTTTCAACCTCGATGCTCGACCACGTCCGCCTCCTCCGACCAACCGCCCTCGTCACGACCGCCCGACGGCGACGAGCCCCAAGCCAGCAGCAACACCCACGGCGCACCACCCATGCCACGCCAGCCCCTGTGCCCAGCGCCCTGATCCCAGCATGCGCGACCCCTTTGCGCCGACCAAGGCGCCCACGCCGTCAGGGCCATGCTCGCCCTCGTCGACCGCCGACCCTCCCCGGCGCCGCAGACGGCTCTACGTCGTCGCCCTCGCAGCAACGGCCCTCGTCTTCCCAGCCCTGCTCTTCGCCCTCGTCCCCGCCTCTCCCGCCGCCGCGTCGCTACGCAGCCCCATCTCCATCCTGACGACAAAGGCCGGCCCGCCGCCGCCGCCGCCGCAGCAGCTCACCCTCTTTGACGGCACGTTGCAAGACGACTCCGACTCCGACTCCGACTCGTACGCAAACTCGACGTCCGGGACCTGCCTCGTAGGCCGTTGCAGCCGTTACAGCTTCGACGCTACCTCGCCCCCTCTCCAGCCGACATGGATGTCACGACTACCCGACTCAACGCCCCTGACGTCGCTCAGCCTGCCCGGCACTCACGACACCATGACGTACTCTCTGGAGCGAGACGTGCGTCTGCGCTGTCAGAACTGGGACCTAGCCGCGCAGCTAGAGGCGGGGGTGCGCTACGTCGACATCCGCGCACGTCTTCGCGACGACGAGTTGCGCATCTACCACGCCGAAGCCGACACGGGCCATAGCCTCGTCGACGTGCTGCGAGTCCTCTTCGCCTTTCTCGACCATCACCCTTCCGAGGCCGTGGTCATGCGCCTCAAGCAGGAGGGTCCAGCCCTCGGCCATGGTAACACCCTGTCGTTCGAGCAGGTCTTTGAGCGATACCGCCATGGCGATTCGCGCACGGCCCCAGGCGCCGCCAGACATCTGCATCGCCACCGTCCCCGTCACCGCCTCCCTGACCTCGGTGCCCTCCGCGGCAAGGTCTTTTTGCTGCAGGAGTTCGCCGCCCCCGATGCTGGGCCCTACGGCCTCGCTTGGGATGGTCCCCAGATGGCTCTCGAGGACATGTGGGTCATCCCAGACGTCTACCACCTGGCCGACAAGTGGATCGCCATCCGCTCCGCCCTTGAGCGCGCCGCCACCGACCCCCTCGACAACTCCCGCCTCTACCTCGCCCACGTCTCCGCCTCGGTCGGCGTCCTGCCCGTCGACGCCGCCGCCGGGCCCCGCAACCGCTCCGTCACCGGCATGAACGACATGACGGCCCAGTGGCTCCTCGACTTTGACCGCCACCCCGACGTCAAGCCGCGCGTCGGCATCGTCATCTTTGACTTTCCCGGCCGCCGCGCCATTGACGCTGTCATCGCCTGGAACAAGGTGCCCGCGTCCCCCTGACCGCCCCGGAGGGCCGTGTAAACGTGGACAGTGGGCACATGCAACAGGTTTACATACATGGATAAATACATACATACATGGCGCCTGTCGGGCCAGACAAGTCTCGCCAGTGCCGCCCAGGACAGCCCAGGCCGTGCGTGCCCCGTCCTCTCACGCTTGACCTGAGCCGCCATGCTTTTCCCCTCGTTTCCCCGCCTCCCTCTCGGGGCCTCTAGCCAAACCCCGCCGCCCGGTTTCAAAACCTAGCCGAAAAGACGCTGAGAAAAAAAAAAGAAAAAAAAATCCGTTGTTTGCCGTCATGTTGCCAGACCAAATTGTGCCTCGTCTCCGTTTGTACACCCGCGGACCAAGCAGTCAGTCCTCGCCGCTCAGCCTCGCAATGCCTTTACCCACGACGCCGTATGCGCCACTCCCTCTCCCACCCATCACAAAGGGGGCTCCGTTGTTTGGCGTCGGGCTCTAGGGCTGCTGCCCGTCGTCTTCCCTGTCGCGCACCGGACTGCTGCCCCGGCTGAGGCTCTCAATCGTGTCCACCATCTGCAACACCCGCGTCCGCGGCCGCGCCATCGTCACCGCCTCGGCCGTGTGCAGGGCCCCCGACATCGGCCTGGCCGACCCGTCCGTCGAGTGCGACAGGCGCGGGTCGTCGGCCCCGTGGTGAGGGCGGTGGTGCGAAGGCGGCGACAGAAGCAACGGCTCCACGTCCACGTCCTCGGGCCTTCGTACGTTGCGGCCTCGGGGCGGGTCCGGCGGCAGGCCGAGTGACGACGTCGACGACTCGTGGCTCGACTGGTCCGGGTCCACAAGCTCCGCCACCTGCGGCTGGTGGATTTGCACGGCCGAAACCGACCCGTCGCCGCCGTCGTCGTCTTCGCCGTCGTCTGCATTGACCACGCGTAGGCGCTCTCTGGGCACCGTGAACATGACCTGCACCACGCGCTGCTCCGCCGCCCGTTCAATGTCCCAGTCATTCTCCGGCTGTTGCGGCTGCTTCGCCGTCGCGTCACCGCTGCCCACCGCCTCCCAGTCCTGCCGGCCCTGTTTGCGCCGCAGCAGCTCGCCGCTGAGCCCGACGAGGCGCGACTCGTAGTCGGATCCCGTTCGCTCAAACGACGCCCGCCGCGGTGACGTCTCGTCCCCGTGCCCCAGTCCCGCCGCTCCCGTGGACGCGGGCGACGAGCTGCCCGACGTGGAAAAGACGCGCCGCAGCGACCCGAGCCAGCCGCGCCTCGGCGACGGCTTCGACTTGGACGGGGAACCTGGCTCGTCGTCGTCGTAGCCCGTCGGGCTGCTCGGCGTCGTCCGCCCGCCCGCGCCGGTCCCCAAGAGGAGGGACGGCGCCTCGGCCTGCAGGGCGCCGAAGCCGGATCGCGCCGTGTTGTAGCTGCTCGACGAAGAGCTCCCCGGCTTCTGCTGCTCCGTGTTGCCGCCGCCGCCTCCTGCCAAGAGGGCCGGGGTGGCAAGGAAGCCGGCGCTCGCGGCTGATCTCCTGCCGGACAGTGCCCTGCGTACGCTGTCGGCGGCGACGCTGCGGTTCGACTCGGACAGGTTAGAGCCGGTGCGTGACTCGTCGTCCCAGACGCCGACGGAGCGATTCGAGTTGCGCCGCGTGGGCGAGATGCGGCCCTGGCGGTGATGGCCTGCGTAGCGCGCCAACAGGCCGTCGTTGGCGTCCACGTCCGACACCCAGTCCTGCACATCCGGGTCGTGGCGAGGCGCTTCCTCGGGGCTCGCCGCCCGGCCCGCCGGCGACATCAGGCTCGGCGGAAAGAGGATGGGCGGCGCCGTGGCCGTCGGGGTCGCAAACGGGTCCGAGACAACATCCGAGGCGGGCGACGCCAGGGGCTCGTGTGTCGACCCCTGCTGGTGTTGTTTATAGGGGTGCTGTTGCTCCTCCTGGCGATAGTGGTGAAGACTGCTCTCCTCCTCGTCATCCTCGAGAATTGGGTGAATGACACCGGGCGGTGAGACAAAGGCGTTGAAGCGATTCTCGGCGGCCATGTAACCCACGCGCTGGCCCCTCGGCACCGGCTTCCTCGTGATGACATCCGGAGCTGGTTGCGGTCCCCGTTCGCCGCCCCGTAGGCCTTCGTAGGCCTCGGCCGACTGTTCCGGGAACTGCTGGTGCGGATCCTGCCCGCCGGCCCGCCAGTCGCGGCGGCCCCAGGAAAAGTAGTCGTCGCGCTCGGCCATGTCACCGCCGTCGTAGAGGAAATGATTGGCGTCCTCGGCCAGGGCCCGGATCGCCTCGTCGCGCCCCGCCCGATGGCGCTTCTGCCGCCTCCGCCACATACAGACCAGCACGACGAAGCCGAGCAAAGCTGCGACGCCCAAGCCGAGCCCGATGCCGAGTCCCAGACGTCTAGCGGTTGGTGCGCTTCCTGCCGCCTCTGGAGCCTCTGGCGCCGAAGTGTCCACTCTGGGGTTGCGGTACGACGAGACCCAAGACAGCGACGTCATGTTGAAGAAGCGAGGAGAGGCGGCGTCCTGGCGCTTGGCCTTGGAATTAGGCGGCCGCGTCTCCCACCCGCCGTAGACCATCATGACGTTGCCGGGCAGCATGGCGGCGGCATGGCCGTAGATTCCGCTGCCGTCGGGCTGGTGGGCGGGAATGGTCCAGCGCCACGAGCTGTACGTCTGGTTCATCTCGAGGACGGCCAGCTGGGGCTCGGCGGGCGTGTTGACGTTGCCGACCCAGCCGCCCAGGACGGCCATGGACTTGCCGTCCTCGCTCAGCACGGTCGTGTGGCCGGACCGACTGTCCATGTTAGGGGACGCCTCCTGTCGGACAGTGAGCTCCCTTGCGGGCGTGGCGACGGGGGGCAGGATGTCGACGTAGGACCAAGATTCTTCGGGGAGGTTCCAGACGGCGGCGGTGCTCATGTTGATGTAGGCCTTTTGGGTGTGGCCGCCGAGGAGGACGAAGCTGGCCTGCTGGGTGAGGGCGCCCGAGATGTTGGTCATTGACGGCAGCAGCTGGGTCAGGGTGAAGCCGGCAAAGGGGGCGCGGGGCCCGGCGACGGAGGCGACGCCAAAGGCGTAACCCGTGTCGGGGTGCTGGGAGTCGGGGGCGAGGCTGGTCATGGTCCTTGAGTAGTTTGCCGCCAACTGCCAGTCGCCGGGCTCGGTCTTGGGCCAGGCGCACATGCCGCCATAGGTGTAGATGGTGGGCTGGTCCATGGAGGGGCCCAGCCTGTGGGAAAAGGCAATGGTGCCTCCGAGGAAGAAGGGAGCCTTGGCGCCGTCGCGGGACGGTTGGGAGCCGGTTGTCGATTTGGCCTCGGTCGTCGGCCTCTTGATCCACGCAGCGCCGTCGCCGTCGCCACGGCGCGTTCCGGGGTCGAAGCTCCAGACGTCGGCATAGTCACCGTCGCAGGCGCCGGCATGGACCATGATGGTGCCGTTGCCAGTCCTGACGGCGCCAAAGGCCATCGTTGGGCCGGCATCCTTGAGAAAGGGCAGGTCGGCGGTGACGGTCTGGGGGCGGGCGGCCGCGTCGAGGTCGACGGAGAGGTTGAAGGCGAGGAGCTGGACATGGCCAGGGCGGTCGGCGGTCTCGGCCAAGACGTAGGCGACGTCTCGGCCGCGGCAGACCGAGTCGTTGAAGCAGGCGGCTGGCGTCAGGAGCTGGGTCGGGACGTAGGGAAAGCCGTGGGCGGCCGTCGGGCCTGCGAGGGCGAGGGCGACGACGAGGGCGACGACGAGGGTCAGGCGGCGCCGGGGCCGGCCGTGTTGCTCGAGGGCGGCCATGTCATGGGCGAGGATGATGAGGCTGCGGCTCAAACCATGACTGCGGCACGTCGTCGCGGCCACGCCTCGTTCTCGACGTCGTCGGCTGCTCTCGTTGGCCGGGTGTCGTCGCGTCTCCAAGACACTCTGCCGGTGCTCGGCCCGCTGCCTAGCAGACGGCTGTGCGCGAGGTATGTTGGCGACGGCGACGGCCTCGAGGTGGATGGGGCGAGGCGAGAGCAAGGTGGAAGTGAGGCGAGAGTGAGGCGGGGAGAAGAGAGAAAAAGAGGCTCGGGACGGATTATTAGGCAGATGCGAGATAAATGCGAGGCAGCTGCGAGGGGGATCGGTCATGTACTGAGAAGAGGGAAGGTGCGCGTATGTACAATCATGCAGGCGTGCATGCGCGCCTGCCGCAGGTGCGAGTCGAGACGGGCGTGATTCACAGACTCGGGCTGACGAATCCTTTGTGCTCGTATTCTATCTCGGCTCGGTTGGGCTTTTAGAGGCCCTGTATACGATTGTAGGCAGGCACCGGAGAAAAGAGGACACGACGAGACGCGAAGAAGAGAGGGAAGAGGAGAAGGTTGAAAGGACGAGTGTCAGAGTAGCAGAGGGAGCGGATGATGCCCCTCGGTCAAGACGACTCTGTCCTCTCCCCCGTGGCTCCAGGCCACCTTGCCCAGAGCCAATCCGATGCGATGCAGAGGGTCCGTCTCGTCTCTGGCCGCGGATGGTGTTTGCCGGCGTGCATGTTTTTTTGCGGGGGGGGGGGGGCTGAACGTTGTGCGTTGCCGGGGCAACCCGGGCCGGAGCTGAGGGGGTGGACGGAGCGGGGCCTCCCGCCCGCGCCCGAGGAGCGTGACAGAAGTGCGCTGAAACAACTCTAGTTGTTGCGTCTCCAGAGCTTCGGGTTGTTGTTTGGATTGCAGAATTGCGTCTCTCGTGTTGAAACCTGTTCAATCTGTAAAGGAGACGGTCGAGTGCAGTGCGTTCCTACGCTTCGGCGTCAACGGGGACCAGCGGGCGGGCTGACTTTGTCTTGACTGGATCGGGGACCGCAGACGCCGCAGGGCTGCACTGTCCGTGCCTCGGGGCCGCAGCGGATGTTTGTCCGTCATCAAATCGATGGGACAGGCTGCGAATCCCTGTAGGGCGCAGTGGCATAGGTATCCTTTCCAAGCCTCGAGAAAGGGTCTGCATCGCTTGCACCTCATCTCCTCGAGACATGATGCCAGATACTATACTGATGGGTTTCACACACCTCGATGACTACGCCCCAAGCGGACACTCAAACACTCCCTCCCTTGCACCCATCCATCTCCTCGGCGACAACTGTTTTGGCCGCGGCCTTGTTTATTCCCCCTCTTCAGCGTCGGCTCTGCTAGTGCCTCGTGCCGCCTGTGAGGGGGGGGGCCGGCACGTCCTTCGACCAGGCCCTCAAAGACATTGCAATGAGACCTCGTCCCAGCGACTCCAGGTCGTGCCATGTATCCATGGAAGCGTGCGAGTAGGCGGGATAAGAGGCGCCTGCATCTCACATCTGATTCCCGGTACTCATCTACTCATCTACTCTGTACATACAGCATATACACGCGACCCCGTGGCCCGCCTCATGCGGCCAGGTGTTTGCGCGCAAAACGGTCTATGCAAGCTGCACGGCATTACGACTGTCCAATCACTCACGCTGCCCACCCCTTGCCACTTGGGAAGCGCCCTCAGCTCACTCCACACGCCATAGTAGCCACCCGAGCGCCTCTCATAACCCCCCCCCTAGCAATCCCTTCCCCGGCACGAGCGAGGGGACCCGATGGCCTCCCAGCGCCACCAGTGATCGGTGGGCAGGGCATGGGAGAAACGGGAAGCTTCTCCTACGCGCACAAGCCAGCCGAGGTGATGTCGTCGAGGAACAGGAAGCCCGTCGCGTACAGGAACGCCATGGCGAAGACGAGATTGGCCGCCCGGCCCAGAGCCCTGGACGGCCTGGGCAGCATCGTCTTGGCTGCCCTGCCCAGGCTCTCTTGCGCGACGATGCCCACGGCCTGGAGGCCGAAGAACAGCATCGACCTCGACGGCTTCGTCGGCGCCGTCGTCATGAAGCTCCCAGCCGCGTGCAGCAGGCCCGAGAGAGCAAAGGCCGTGGCCAGCGTCGTCAGCCTGCACGCGCCCGAGCCCTTTTCGAGATGGCATCGCCTCGTCAGATAGCGCGCCGGGGCCGTCATGTGCAGCCGAAGGCTCTGGTGCCACCACGCCCCCCACCATCCGGCCAGTCCCCGGTCGAGGACTTGTGAAAAGGACCCAAACGTCGACGGATACTGCCACACTGCTGACCGGGCCGGGTTCAGGTATCCCAGCAGCCAGTACACCGCCAGATCGCAGCAGCTGAAGTCGAGCGTGATCGAGGCCACTATGCCCACCACGAGCAGTGCCTCTCTGTACGCGAGCACGAGCCACGGGGGCATGCCGCCAAGCTGCGCCTGGCCGCTCCCGGGGCCGAGGGCAAAGTAGGCGTCTTTGGCTATGAGGACCGACACCAGGTCTGTAACCAGATATGTCACCAGGATGGTCGCCAGGCGCGTCCGCACAAATTCCCCCACCGTGGCGCAGCGCTCGAAGCCGCTCCCGGTCTTTCGGGGTATCGAGCCGACGTCAATGCGCTCGCCGGCCTCGACGCGAGCGGGAATGCGCGGTCGCGGTATGGGCGAAATGGCCCAGTTCCAGCCTGCCAACATGTCAGACAAGCCGCAGTCAAGACGCGGGTTTCCGAATGCCTACCTCCGCCGCGGAGGCTGCACGACAGGTCGAAAACCCAGCCCAGCCGGGTGAGAAAGGGCTCTTTCGCGGGAAACGTCTGCCAGATCCACGTCTCGTCGGCTTCCTGGGCCGACGTACCAGGCGTGCTGTGCCGAGCCCTGCGCTTGCACGGCGCGCCCTGGGTCGAGCCGGTGACGCTCCGGGCTCTCCCGTTGGCCGCTTGGTGCCTCGGTGCTCGAATGGCTCGTGCGGCCTCGAGCTGCGGCCTGGTCAAGATGAGCAGGTTCATCGCCGTGAGCGTGGTCCAAAAGGCGCAGAGGCCAGTCATGTAGGCACGGCGCGGATTCTCAATCTTCGCGTGACGGACAATGTCGAGGTTCAACATGGCCACAAACGCCACCACGAGCCATCGCGTCCGGTAGAGCCGGGGCCGGTCCGAGTGCGAGACTGCGAGCCAGAGTAGAGGCACCATGTACGCGCCGAGCATCCAGAGTGGCAGCACAAGAGGCCCTGGCCGTCCATGTTCGACGGCGCCGTGAGCGAGGCCCGCCTGCTTCTCGTTGCCAAAATCATCCATTTTGCCCGTCATGTTTTCGTCTTCTCCCAAGTTTTCATCCAAGGCCCAAAGAAGGGCCCAAGAGCGAGTCAGGTAGGGCTCGTTCATTGGCATATGTTGTGACCTTAACACGCCGAGATATTTACCCGCTTTAACTCGACGACGCCCCAGAAGGATCGTGGCAGAGCCTCCTTATCTACCGACATCCCGCTGCTTGAACCTTCAAGGCAATGGAAATGACGGACGCAACCTTGAGAAGCAGTCGCGTCTGCATCGCCAGTGCAGTAAACCTACCACTCCCTATATGCCCGTCCGGCTCTGCAGTGGAATTGCAGTTGGAATTTTGAGCTTCAACTCGGCCTCCCACTCAGATAGGGATATCGCATGTGGGTGCTCCCAGCCTTCGGGCTGTCCTCGGCGGGGCTTGCCGGGCATTCTTTAATCTTAACCTCGATGGTCTTGGCAGTGACACAGCCGTCCACCTTGTTGGCGGCGTGTTGACGGCGTGTTGACGGCGTGGTGCCACTGCTCACCGTC
Source organism: Ophiocordyceps robertsii (assembly GCA_027405785.1). NCBI lineage: Eukaryota > Fungi > Ascomycota > Sordariomycetes > Hypocreales > Ophiocordycipitaceae > Ophiocordyceps > Ophiocordyceps robertsii. Next base: position 70,701 of record JAPEBW010000111.1, read on the forward strand.
ACTGGCTGCAAACTCATGCGCAGTCCCCTCGCGGCGCCCTCGATGAGCCTACCTAGACAAAGAGACAAGCACTCGACGCAAGAGTCAACGCCCCTTTTTGCCAAGCATCAAGTCCACGTGGCGAGTCCAAAACTGCCGCCGGCACGTCATGACACCAAAACGGCCGGCGGAGAGCCCGGAAAAGCCAATGGGAGAGAATGTAATTTGATCAAAGAAAACCAAACTTATTGAATAGCGAAATACCAAATTCCACCCATCCACAAGTCGTGGCCAAGACACAATATTAGAGCAATAAATCTGTAACAACAAGGTGGGCTGCTGCCGGGGTATTCATCGCCGTTCAACCAAAACGTCCAGCCGTCCGAGCCGCGCCCCGTCCAGCCCGTCATTCACGTTCAAATCCAACCAATCAAGGCGATATCCGATGTGTCCTAATAGTAAACCTTTTCCTCCCAGATGGGCGGCCGTGCACCCTCCGTATCCCACGTGATGGTGTTCTTCTCGTCCAGGGTGGCGCCTTCGTCGGTAATGGGTATCACCTTGCTCGTCTGGGCAACCTCCTGCTTGGACACGCCCGCCGGGTCCTCGGGGATCCACAGCGTGGGCGTCTTGCTCGTCACCGACGGCGGCAGGTAGGCCGCCGCCTCAACCTCGTCCGTGTACTGCCTCTCAAAGTCCATGTCCGCCTCGTGCGGGACAAGCTTGCGCAGCGTGGCGTAGTCGGCGTACCTCCAGGGCATGAAGAACTTGGAGATGAAGTTGCCCTTTTTGCCGTCGCCGCTTTCGCCCGAGTTGGACGTGGCCAGGCCCGCCGACTTGCCGTTGGTGCCGTGCGCGTCCTTGCCAGCGTCCGACTCGACTTCGCCGCTCTGGATGGCCTGCTCCTGGGCTTGCACGCTGCGCGGGAGCCCGTACAGGAGGGGATCCAGGTTCTTGGACATGGTGATGTGGAAGAGGATGGTGAAGACGAGGAAGGCGGCCATCAGAATGGCCGGTCCGACGGCCTTGGACACGGCAAACAGACCAATCATGCAGATTTCGGCCAGGTAGATGCCGGTAAACAGCTGATATAGCGCCCGGGGGTAGATCAAGCCGTGCGTGTCGACGGCCGTCTCCGAAACGAAGAAGATGTTGTAGCGGAATGCCAGGTAAAAGAGCGCCATGGCAAGCGTCGACCAGAAGAGCACCAGAGGGGCGATGACCGAGTAAATGAGACCTAGAGGGCGCCGTCAGACAAGAGCACGGCGGCGGCAAGCTCTGCACACGAGCGACTTACTGATGCAGATAATGTTGGTGAAGCCGGGGAGGAGGCTGCCCCATAGAATGGCGCTCAACGTCGTCCACTTGGCGTACATGGCGCGCGGGGTACCGGCTAGGAACTTGTACAGCAGCTTGAAGACGAAGAAGCCGACGACCTGGGTGAGCACGCCCGTGGCGATCGTGATGCCCTGCACAATGAAGAAGGCGATGTAAAAGTTGGATGACGTGGGCAGCTGGCTTCCGAGGATGGTGAAGAGGCTGGCTGGGTTCTGGGCGATCTGGACAATGACGGTCGAAGCCGAGTTGAAGACGGTCTGGACCAGAAAGACCTGCACCACTTGGAAGACGAAGTAGGCGTTTTGGGTAAAGAGCTCGGCCTGGGTCAGAGTCGAAGCACCGGCGAGCTTGGCGCAGGCGCGCATGATGATGGGGACGTAGGACATGAGAATGGCCAGGGCGATGGACGGGAGCAGGCCCGAGACGACACCGAGGATTTGCTAGAGGCCATGTCAGCAACGATGCACCGGGCAAGGGGACGTGATCCCCAAAACAGGAGGGGACCGGCTTACGGGAGGAATCTGGTCGATCCAAGTCAGGCCAGGGAGCTTCTTGAGTGTGTTGACCTGCGCAATGAGACCGACAATGGCGACAGGAATGGCCCAGAAGACGATGAGGACGGCAATGAGGGCGTAGACGGCATATCTGCGAATGACCAGCTGCCACCAGGGGATGGACAGGTTCTTCCAAATGACCTCCTGGGGCTTGATGCCAACCTCCTTGGGGCACATGTGGAGGGCCTTGTGGTGGGTGAGGACCTGGTAGGCGGCCTGGGCGTCGGACTGGGTGTGGAACTCGACAAAGACGGCCCTGACCTTGTCAAAGTTGCCGGCGGACCACTCGGCCTGGGCCTGCTCGGTGGCGGGCACCAGGCGGTGCAGCTCGGAGCGGGACCACTCGATGGTATCGACCTTTTTGCCGACGAGGCCGAGGGGCCCGAGGCGGTGCGAGGGGCGCTTCTTGTCCGGGACGTAGCGGGCGGCAATGTTGCCCGTCTCGGCGTCGTCGTGGCCGTTGCTGGCGTCTGCGGCGGCGCCACCCTTTTTGGAAGCCTGTGTGCGGGCCTTGTTGGCCATCTTGATGAGCTTGACCTCTGCGTTTTCGAGTTTCATGGCCACCTTGTCGCGCTCCTCGACCAGCTTGTCGAGCTTGTCGGCTTTGCCAGCGAGCCAGACGTGGCGGACCGAGTTGTTGAACATTTGGCGGATGCGAGTCTCGTCGAGGTAGTCGGCGGGGACGGCGGTGAAGAGGACGGTGCGCGACGAGATGCGCCTGGCGTAGTGGGGGGTGAGCATGTAGGCCTGGCGCAGGTTGATGAAGAAGATGCATTCGCGCATAATCATGTACATGACGAAGCCGTAGACGGCCCATCCGACAAAGACGTGGGCGTAGTAGCGGTTGGGCGACCTCTCGACCGAGACGTTGCTGTACGAGAGGACCTCGAGCTGGCTGAGGCCTCCCATGCCGGTGATGTTTACGGGGAACAGAATGGGCCAGGTGATGCACATGCTGACGAGGCCAATGGTGAAGGCGACGCGCAGGTAGCGCAAGAACAGGTAGGCGTCGAGGCCCTGGTGAGTGAGGGCATAGGCGTCCGGGAGCTTGGAAAAGGTGCCGATCCAGTTGAGGAAGCCGCTGGGCAGGTCGGGGCTCCGTTCACTATGAGCAGTCAGTTTCCCGGCACCCAGCAAGCCATTGAGAGAGGGCACAGGTCGGGCGATGCGTACTTGTGCCGGAGAGAGCCCAGGTATGTCCTGGGCGCATAGTATCTGCGTTGAGATCGTCTCAGGAAGAGGAAGATGGCAATGTAGATGAGCGACACAACCAGAACGGGGACGAGAGTGCTAATCATTCCTGGAGAGCCCAGTCAGCAACAGGCGGGAGCAGAGCGGCGCACGATACTGACCCGAGACGGACTGAGGCTGCGAATCTGACGGCGACTGGCCGCCGCTGGTGGCAGCACCAGCGTTGCTGTTGATCCAGCTGATGAACGAGCCCATGGTGACGGCTGGGGCAGCTCGAGCTGCGGCGCTCTACGAGGCGAGTAGTTGGCTCGTCGAGAGTGCCGTCGATGCTCGCGGAGCTGTGGTTGTGGATGGCGTCGATATGAGGTGAAGTCGGTGAGGAGGAGGAGGGGAACAGAGGAGAAGGGGAGAGGGAAGGCGTGGGTGCAAGAGCGCCTAAAGCTACAGGTACCTGACCTTGGCGCGCATGCGTGTACTTCGTAGGTACAGAGGTACAGAGCACAGAGCACAGAGTACAGAGTACAGAGTACAGTAGTATCTCGGCCTGGTGCATGCACGGGACGAAATTAAAATGACCCAAGAGATGGAGGCCTGCTGGTATATTAAAGAAGCAAGGAAAGGGGAAATGGGTGGATCACAACCGGGCGAGCAAGGATGGGGCCGGCAGCTGGGGTGGCATGCAGTAAGTACACGCTATATACCTATACCTGCTCAATTAACAGGCGTTGCTTCAGCCGAACTCTGCTGCGTTGCAATGACGGCAGCCCGACATGGGGGGGGGAGGCCGAGGGGGGCGCACCACGGCGGCTGCCACGGACAAGACCGAGAGCTGCTTCACAAGAGAGTTGACGGGAGTCAACAAAGTGTCTCAGCCGCTGGGGGGGAGCCAAGTGCCCGATGAGGCCAGGCGCGTGGCCATCGCGCACGACGCCGATCCCGAACGCAGCAGTGCTGGCAACCTTATTGCCGCCCTTTTCCCCATTGAGGAGTTGACGTGGCTGGTGATGAAGCTGCTGCCAGCTGCCGGGGTGTGGCTCGGTTGTCTGTGTGTGTGTTTTTATCTAGGCATTCAGCAGCTGTTGATGCATATCTGTAGGTAGATGTATGTACATGCATACCTTGGTAGAGAACAGCTGACTCTTGTCTGTGACTTGTTGCCGCGGTCACGGCCGTCGAATCTCCCGCCGCTCGACTGCCGGCATTCCTCGACGTAGAGCACAACAAAAACGACGCTTTCCTTGCGTCTTCATCCCATCGGCCCAGACGAAGAAGAGAAGCCCCCGATCCCTCGGTTCCCTCTCGCAATCTCTCTCGCCTTGGCGCGTCCAGTGCAACTGGCAACGCAACGGGGACAGCTGGTACTGTGCCTGGGTGTCTACCTAAGGTACCTAGGCAGTACACATGCGGCTGCGAGGGTACATGCTCCCGTGCCCATTGTGCCGGTGAGGCTAAAGTACCTGCTCGAGCCGCGATAGTGAGGTACATTGCACCCTGCCTCCATCCACCCAAGGGCTCCAAATCAGCGGCCGCCCGAATCAAGCCGCAGCCCTCGCTCCACCACGGCCCCGCACGAGCCCTGCTGGTTCAGCTGTACAAGGACCGTATAAAGTGTGATGCGAGTGTCGTGTGTGTGTGCTTGTTTTGTGGCTTTTGGACGTTGCGTGTCGCGTCAAACAATCTTGTCGTTGTCTAATGAGCCATCCCTCTCCATCCCTCTCCATCCAATGGCTCGTCTCTGCTGTCTCCGTCTCACAAGTCGAACCGTCGCACAAACATGACATGACGGTGATGTCAGAGCTACATTGTTTCCTGCCCCTGCGCGACCTGGCCATTCGCTTGCTTCCGTTGGGGGACGAGACGCGAAACAACCCAACCGTACCACCACGGTCCGGAACGACAACCCGATCATGTTGAAGAGGACAGGCCTGATAGTACATGCCCAACAACTGTGCAGGGGTGGTTGCAAGTGTCTGCACAGACAGTGCCGTAGTAGCGAACCACGGGCTACTGCATGCAGCCATCGTCACCTCTGCCAGCCCTGCATGGATCGACGATGTCCAGAGAGGGCAGAGTGGTTGGGCGGCACCTTTCAACGTCCGGCGCAAACTCAAACGCGTGCGGCCCTGACGTAGCATCATCAGCCTGCCCGCGCCGGCTTCGTCCGCCATGACGAGGGAGAGTCGATGATGGCCATGACCCTGACCCTCGGACCGCTCCGTTGCAAGTGCGCAAGCAGACGAGGACGGCATGCCTGAGGCCACATGTGCGCCGTCTATTCGGCAAACGCGCGGGACATTGGACAGAGCAGCTGAAATGAATGGGCCTTTCCGCATAATCGGGCATAAACCTAGCAGAGTCGAGTGTGTGCCTCGTTTCACCCACCACCGTCCAAGTGGCCCATTCTAGGCCTCGACCACCACAGAGAGCCCCTAGAGCCACAGCCGGCCGTGAGCGAGACGGGGCGCCCTCCCGTGCTCCGCTAGCAAAGGTAATAGAGTCACGCTCCAAGGTCAAGGCCCTCCTCACCAGCCTCTCCGCCAAAGGGCCGCCATGACGCGCTCACTCAGCTGCCAATTTACCCAAGGTGGGGCGTAGAAGCCGCAAAAGAAAAGAAAAAAAGAAGTGCGAGGGAGACATTGGTGTGTCCACGTAGGGCTCGATCGAGAGGCCACGCGACAAGGGGGCCCTGGGCACGGCACCACGCCGTCCTCTTCATGACGGCATTCGCAACGCACAAGCATGGCGAAAAGAGGAAAGAACTGCGGCTATAGCAGCTCCTGGAACCACCAGGGGGGCAAGCAGCGGGAGCAGACGAGGCCCCCATCCCTGTCCTGCTAGCCCCCGATGCCATCTGAAACCCACCACACACTGCCGGCCAGCTGAAAAGGCAGCCGCGGCCTTCTCCGGCACATGGTGTGGGAACCTACGGCACGTGACGCCTTCCGTGGTTCGGATAGCCTTTTCTCCTGCCAGTCTTCAGCTGCCGTTTGCATCCTGCCCAGGCCCAGCGGCTCTTCCGGCCCACCAGCGGCGCTCCCGGCCCAATGACATCGTCACTTGCCGGCGCGGGCGGCGCAGCACCGGCCGGACCTGACGGGTGGTGACGAGCTCGAGGCTTCGTCACAAACATGTCCGTACCGTGGGTACTGTCGAGTCGATGTAGTAGTGCTGGATCAAACAAAGTTGGGGGACCTTCAAGTTGCTTTAGGTACATGCTCAAGACTGCAGTCTTGCCCATTATAAGCGAACTCAGGTGGTTACGCCTACCCATGTACACGTCACCATGGTTCTTCTCCGCGCTGTCAATGCGCTCTAGGCATCGACATATGCCGCCTCGATCTCGCTACCCATAGACGCCGTTCCCCCCACCAACTACATTGCAAAAGAAACGTGTTGCTCGCTCGCCCGATCGCATATGCACGTTGCACAAGGTGCTCATGGATCTAGGCCCCCACCGCTCTTCGGGTCAGGGTTCAGTCCGTCACTCCGCAGCACGACCCGGGTCCATGGGAGAGGTCATCTGATGTTGTTGGTTCAGCGTCTTCTTTTGCCAGCCCGGCCGTCCCAGTACATGTAAAGGCCAAGACTGGCCCCGCAGGCTCGCGCCTCGCTTCAGCATTTGCGCCGACTACGGGTCCATGAGCTGTCCATGGCCGTGACGCACTACAACCCACACACGCTGCAAAACTAGGGCTACGAGGCCAAAAAAGAAAATCGACGTAGCCGGTGCGCATTAGTTCAAAGCATACACGGGACTCCAAAAAGTTGCGTCTCCGCGGCGAGCAGAGGGGGCCCCAAAAGGCAAAAACTAATGACAAGACTGGGACTTGAACCCAGGAGGATTGCTCCACCAGGAAATTTCTGTCAAGGATGACGGAGTCCTTAACCTGGCGCCATAACCAACTCGGCCATCTTGCCAAACGCTTGGTCAGCTGATACGACAGGAAGAGGAAAATGCTAGCATATTGCACGCGCGGGCAGCGCCTCTCATCCAAACGCAACGCCGGGCGCGAGAAGCTGGCGATGGTGTAAGTGCGGGTGAGAGAGGCACAAGGGGATGCATGGAAAATCGGCCGGTCTAAAGATAGAATTGTATTTCGAGAAGCCGTTCAAGGTAGATTTCATTCCGTTAATAATATTTTTGTCATTGCATCCTTTTGTCAATTGTGTTTGATTTCAAGTTGACATATTTATGAGGCCCGGCGGCTTCCACTTCTTACATCCAAATTGTATCCACAACTGACCACCAAATGCCGTATGTTCTTATGTGAGCAGAAATCTCGCAATCTTGTCATCATCTAGTCGCAGCATAGGTAGTCAGGGCAAGTCGACGTAGTTGTGCTCGTCTGTCGACATGGACCTGTGGTCCTCGAGGTGCAGGGTAGGCGAGTACTCGATCCAATCCAACGTCATGTGACAGACTGGCCGACCTCGTCTAATGATCGTCACGCCTGTCCCATTACATCCAAGGGCCGTACTTTGCCATCGACCTCTTTTCCCATCCAAGAGTGCTCTTGAAATGACCATGGTGCACCGACAAGCGTCATGAAGGTCTTCTCGGGCAGCAAAGCCGTCTCGTGCAGCCAGCTCGTGCGGGCCCGGGCGCGACTCGGCCGCCCTCCTCGGCTTCAAGCCCGGAGGAGCCTTCATCTGGTGCCGCCCTTCCTCCTCGACGACTACATGCCGCGATTTCAGACACCCAGCTCCCGGGACGCGGCAAAGAAACGCTCCTCGGCCTATGCTCACCTCCGCAACTGTAACCTCTGCCCGCGCCTGTGCGGCGTGAACCGCTACGAGACGACGGGCCACTGCCTCATCGGCGACAAGGTCAACGTCAACGTCATCGCTCCCCATTTCGGCGAAGGTCAGTATGTTTGTCCACGGCCCAGTCTTGCCGTCTCGCCACGACAAATGGCGGCCCCTGGCTGATCCGCGCCCTCTCCCGTCTGCTCGCTTCCCTCTGGTCCAGAGCCGTGCATCCAGGGCCACAACGGCAGCGGCGCCGTCTTCATGAGCGGGTGCAACCTGCGCTGTGTCTTTTGCCAGAACTTTGACATTTCCCATCAACGCAACGGCTTCGACCTCACGCCCGAGCAGCTCGGCGAGTGGTACCTCAAGCTGCAAGAGGTTGGCCACGTCCACAACATCAACATCGTAACGCCCGAGCACGTGGTCCCGCAGGTGGCACTAAGCATCTTGCACGCCCGTGACCTGGGCTTGCGGCTGCCCATTGTCTACAACACCTCGAGCTTCGACTCGCTCGAGTCCCTGCGCCTCATGGACGGCCTGGTCGACATATACCTGGCCGACTTCAAGGTATGGGAGCCGAGCACGTCGAAGAGGCTGCTTAAAGCCGACGACTACGCCGCAACAGCCCGCGAGAGCGTTTGCGCCATGCACGCCCAGGTCGGCGATTTGTGCTTTACTGCCGACGGCATCGCCAAGCGCGGAGTCCTGGTCAGGCATCTCGTCATGCCGGGCAGGGAGGCCGAGGGCGCCGACATCATGAGGTTCCTGGCGACCAAGGTTTCGACTGACTGCTTCGTGAACATTATGGAGCAGTATCGCCCGGACGGCCACGTCGGCAAGAAGAAACGGGGCCACCGGCGGGGCCCAGGACAAGACTACGGGGTCAGATACGCCGACATCAATCGCGCCGTCACCGGAGAGGACATGTCGCCGATTCGCAAGGCTGCCGCGGACGCCGGACTGTGGAGGTTCAACGACGCACCGCGCCATGGCGGCTTTGCTCTTTGACCGACTCTTTGTTCTCTTTCATCCCCCGCACCAGCAGACCAGCCACCGAGTAGTCTGCTTTGGCGCCGTAGGTGGCGTTCGCAGCCAACCCGGCTCCGGCCAACAGGCCCGGAAGTATCGGCATCTCTGTAAGCCCGACTGGCCTCCGCCGAGCAAGATTGTTGGATCAAAGAATGGAAGAGCTCGGGTCAAGCGGTGCCAACTGTGCCCAGACACGAGGCTTGACCTTTTCTTTGCTATTCTTTATTTCGAGGCGACGGCCAACGTTGGCCAAGGCATACGGGCCGCACAGGAGATAACGGTGGCTTGGACGAGAAGGCGATTCTTGTCCCTGGTGACGTGGACGCGCAAGATGCGACCCGCTTTCAACTTCGGCTCCTTCTTGGCTGGCTTGAGATGTCGTGACACGCACGGCAACACGTATATCAGAGTTGCTCCGCGTTGATGCCCGTGACACTGCTCGGAGGGACCTGCTATTCATATCGCGGACATTCTGAATTACTCCCATGAGATCCGACCGCGTGCGATGCCGTCGTGCCGTCCCTCGATAGCATCCCGCACGACAACACCAACTCCGTGGCAACCAAACAGCCTGGGTAGACACCGGGTGGACGCGAGTCCGTCGAATTCTGGAGGCACGGCAGCGTCGAGGGACCAGTCTCGTCGAAACCTGGCCACGTGCGAATTCAATGTCTGGTGCCATCCTCCGGCCGCGCCCGTATGAAGACATCTATGCCGAACGGGCATACCTGACCGCCTCGCTCCAGGTGCAGTCCGACAAGGCGAACGAGCTGCTCCAGCAATACTGGTGGCTGGAAGACGAGCTCCAGGGCCTGACGGCGAGCAAGCAGAGGCGAAGGCTACGCAAGAAACTCAACCTGGTGCGGTCGCGGCTCAGCGGGGCGGCCGAGCAGGAAAAGGCCATCTCCGTCAGGCTGAGCGAGGTGTACATGGAGGTGAACAGCCGAGACGCCTGGGCCCAGGCGAGTCGGCAGAGGGTGCCGCGCCGGGCAGTCCTCGGCCAGCCCTTGGGCCAGGCCGCGAGCCGGGGAACGTCGCCGGACAGGAACCCGAGGCTCTCGACACACCCAAACGGCGGGTCGCCCAGGTTCACGCCGACGAGCCGTAGGGCCGTGCAACAGCCTGCAAGCGCGCAGGCAGTGCCAGAGGCCGAACCGGCCAGCGTGTCGCCGGCCGTGGTGGCGTCCGAGAGCGCCTCGCTTTCCGGCAACTCTCTTCTCGATGTGACGGACGGGAGCGGCGATGAGTGCCCGAGCGACCGCAGCATGGGCTACCGGTATCAAGCAGTGGCGGCGCGGCCCAAGAGCTGGGACAGCCCGTCGTCGGCCTGTCGCGCCGGCCGGGACAACAGGCTGAGTCTACCGAGTTTGGAATCGATATGGCCCGACTGACACAGACGACTGGGCGATGCTTGGTCTGGTCATTCGTCATGCATTGTGTACGGGACTCAAAGATGGACTATCCTGGCCCAGTACTCGATTGTCAAAACCACCGTGCGACCGCCGCCGTGAAGGTTGCCACGCCGAACCGAGGTCTATACAAAATCAAGAGAAGAAAGGAAAAAAGGAGGCATGGTCTGCGGCGCGTCATGCAAACTCCCCAAACTGCCCGTCGTCGAAGCCCATGTCCAGCAGCGAGCGCCGCTTGCGCTTGACGTCGTCGGCGCTCGGGGGCGGCGGCAGCGCAAAGGCGCCTCCCGAGTCGCTCGGCTTGGACGACGGGGGGGGAGGGAGGGCAAAGGACTGCATGTCGGCGGCGGGCGTCTCCTCGACCTGCTGCTGCGGGCGGCGGCGGCCGAGGCTGGACTTGCCAATGTTGACGGTAATTGTCTCGCCGTCCTTGAGGCTGTAGTCCTTTACAGCTTCCTTGGCCTTGGCGGCCGGGTTCTGTCTGGAGTGCTGCTTGGCGTCCCAGCCGAGGCTCCTCCTGGCCTCCTGCAGGGCGACGGCGAGGTCGAAGGCGTCGGAGCGCTCCTCGAAGCCGATGCCCAGGACGGCCTTGCGCCCGTCCTGGTCGCGCACGGTGACGGCGAAGAAGCGGCTGCTGTCCAGGACGGGCTCGACGACGGCGCGGTCGGTGTAGGGGGCGGCGGCGAAGAGCTGGCCTGAAGAGGCGTCCTCGAGGACGACGTCGATTTTGAGGCTGGCGGCGGCGTCGTCTTGTTGGGCGGACGACGAGTCGGAGGGGGAGGAGAGGGAGGTCTCGACGACGCGCAGACGGGCGGTAAATATGTGGCGCGAGGGATCGGCCGTCCACGAGGCAGCGTTGTGGCCGCGCATCGAGGGCAGAGGCGGGATGTTGTAGACGTGGACGGCGCTGGCGAGGAAGAGGACGCGCTGGATGGCGTCGGTGGGGAGCGGGCGGCCCGTGGCTGGGTCGAGGAGCTCCATGGTGTCGTGGATGGTGATTCGAACGGGCTGGACTGTGGTTGTCAATGGGGGAGAGGAGGGTTGGCGACAAGCTGGAACGAGCGATGGATGAGATGGGGTTGGGGATTTGGGAGACGAGGTCTGGCGCTGAGACGTGTCGAGTGGTGGGAGAGGGATGGCCGATGCATGTACAGTCAGTCGGGTAGGTAACTGTGCCGCGTCTGCACGGGGGGGAGTGACTTGAGGCAGGCGGGCGGGCGGCTCTCAGCGCCGAAGCAGTACCAGGCGCTGAACCATGGTGGCCTTGAAGTTGCAGGACATTGAGGAGGAGCAGGAAGAGAAGGAGGAGTGGGCCTTTATTTCAGCGCATTGCTCATGGGCAAGAGGGTGAAATCGAGCTGAGCCCAGCCAGCCACGCAGGCGGGATCGCGCATGGAAGCACCGCATGTGCATTGAAACGGCCCCGATGCTACAGGGGACTCTCGGGGTCTACAGGGGACTCTCCGGCGCCACAGAGGACTCCGGCTCTACTTTCAGGGGACTCTCCGGCGCCACAGGGGAATTCTCCGGCGCCGAGGGCTGCCCCGCCACGGCCGCCGCCTGCACCGACGCCGGCCTCAGGCATCCCAGGAGGGGTCGCTGACTCATCGCAAGCCCTCGACAACTCAACGGCAAGCTTTCTTTCCCATTCTTTCTTCCTCTCACGGCCTCAACGACAACATCCCATTGCACGCAGCCCAGCCCGTGAAGGCCCGCAACCTTGACCATGGCTAGCAAGGACTCCTCAGTCGGTGCGTACTCGTGTCCCGGTTTGCTCGCTTTGTCGGCTTCTGCAAGCACTGCTGACGCCTGCCGTTGCTGTAGCTGCCCAGGAGCTTCCGGCTCTCAGGCCGCCACTCTCGCCGTCGACCGAGTTTGAGTGCGTCCCGCCTCTCCTCCCCTCGCCGCTCTTTGGCCGAGACGGATCGAGCCGAAACTGACCTGGAACTCGCAGCATCGTCTCGACCTACCGCCGCCTCCTCGCGTCGGACCCCGACCAGACCAAGCCCGTGGCCGCCATCGAGTCGCTCGTGGTCCTCCTTAACACGGTCCCCTCGACGACTGTATACGAAACGCTCGACATCGTCAAGCTACACTCGGACAGGCTCAAGGCCTCGGTTGCCAACCCCGTGCCCCTCACCGCCGGCACCGACCTCTTCCTGCAGTACCTCGTCTCATCGCTTAAGCAGCAAGAGGGGAGCTTCGACGCGGTGCGCCAGCACCTCGTCCGCAACGGCCGCCTCTTTGCCGAGCGCGCCATCGCCGCCCGCAAAGGCGTCGCAGAGGCTGGCTGGCGCTTCGTCGGCGAGGACAAGTGCGTCCTGACCCACGGCGCCTCCCGGTCCGTCACGTGCCTGCTGGAGCGCGCGGCGAAGAGCCTGAGGGGCAAGTTTAGGGTCATCTACGTGCGCGACGAGACGCGCGTGCACGAGAGCGACAGCGTCGTCCGGAAGCTGCGCCAGCTCGGCATTCCCGTCGCCGAGATCCCCGAGTCGGCAATTGCCCACGTCATGGGCCTGCTGCGGCGCGTGAACATGGTATTTGTCGGCGCAGAGGCTGTCACGCAGAACGGAGGCATCATCTCGCGCATCGGAACTCTCCAGGTTGCTCAGCTGGCCTCAAAGTCAAAGATTCCCTTTTACGTGGCCGCCGAGACGCACAAGTTTTCCAAAAAGTTCCCCCTCGACCAGCGGGACATTGGCTTCAAGCAGGAAGTCCTCGACTTCAGCACCGACGCTGCCAGCAAGCGGCCCGAGGATGCTGTTGACTACACTGTGGGTTCTCGGCGCCTCTCCTCTTCCGTCGGCGGACCATTTGCCCAGCCATGCATCGAGTGCTGACCCGTAAGCAGCCACCCGAGCTCATCACCAACCTGGTGACTGAGAACGGCGTCCACCTGCCCAGCTACGTCTTTGAGCAGCTCCTCGACATCTATGGTAGTCTCAACTGATGACGGGCGAGCAGCAGGCCCCGCCTGGCAGTGTGGTGTGGCATTGGACTCCAACGCTGGCCCTCATTGAGGTGTTGTGCGATGTGCTCATATTACCCCTGTGCTTTTGAACGACATGCCTCGCTTTCGGTCCGAATTAATGTGCACGAGCTTACAGCAACCCGCCAAGAACGGAGACAGTGAACGGCTTGGAAGTATAACTACAGGCACCTAGACGAATCAGGACTGTCCTTACGAGATGTGAGACGAGCAAGGAAACGGGCGGTTTGCGCAAAAGGGCGTCCACACCCCTGAGTGGGTGCCAGAGTCCAGGCAAGCAACCGCAACCGAGGTCCAAGCGAAGATGTATAAATAGCGCTCATCACGAAGCAGCCACAAATACCCCAGGTGCAATTCAGTCAAGGGCATTCGTCCCAACGAGCTCGTGTGTGTACTAAATGAGTGACTATGTGGAAATGCTCATGTGCACATGGGTCAAGAGAATGAACGGGCCCGCCTCTGGTGATGGTCCGAGACGGGGGGGTAGAGACAGTCGGGGAGCCCAATTTCCTGGTTACTGACGCCAATCCTTCCCCTCGCACTCTCACGACGGCGGCGGTCAAGCGAGGTCCCGGACGAGCCTGGCGCCGGCCCAGGCATAGGGGTAGTTGCGCTGATACCAGTTGACAAAGGACTTGCGGCCGGCGATGCGCGGGTGGGTGGCCCAGGAGCCGCCGAGGACGATGTTGTGCTTGCCATCGAAGAAGTCTGCCGTGTAGGCCGGGTAGAGCGACATGGGCTCGAAGCCCGGGTGGCGACGCAGGGGCGAGCTGGTCCACTCCCACAGGCCACCCATGGCGGCGCGGCCGGCGAGGTCGGCGCCGGCGGCGGTGACGGGGACCGGGTGCCAGTGGCGGAAGCCGACGTTTGCGGCGTCGAGGTCGGCGAAGAGCTCGGGGGGGGCGCCGCGGGGGGGGAGGGCGGTGGTCGGGTCTGAGGGGGGGGTCTCTTCGACGCCGTCGTTGACGAGGTGGCTGGGCGGATGGGGGTTTGGTGTGAGTTGTGCTGCTGCTCGACATGGAGATGGAGAGAGAGGGGCGAGGGAGAGATGGGGGGGGGGGGGAGAGAGATGGAGAGAGGAGAGGGAGAGAAAAGAGGCTCACTAACCCGTTGACGGCCGGGACCTTGTTGGCCAGCCTGCTCTTGGTCGACGCCTCCTTCTTCAGCGCGTCGACGTAGGCGTAGATGCTCCGCGCCTCCTCGACGGTGGGGATGCGGCCGCCCATCCACGACGCGCAGCGCGCCAGCTCGTCAAACGAGGCCGAGACGGGCCAGTCGAGGGCATAGGCGAGCGGGACGAGGCCATAGACGGTGCGGACCGCCTTGTCGCGCAGAAAGGACGCGGGCAGCGACGAGTGCACGGCGTCGGCCGACCCGTCGTCGCCGGCCCCTTGGTCGTCGTCGCGGCTGTTGACGACGGACGTGGCACTGCCGCTGGACCCTGGGCCGCTCGTCGTCTCCCCGTCTGCCCTCGACCAGGACGCGGGCACCTGGTCGATGTTGGCGTTGTAGAGATACTGGGCGTACTGTCGTGTTTCGGCTGGTTAGCTCTGGACAGGGCCCGGCTCAGGGGTTCGTACCTCTTCGTTGGTGATGGGTCGGCCCTGGGCCTGGAAGGCCTGGACCGACTCGGTGCGCGCTGGCTTTTCGTTGTCCCTGGAGGCAGCATGTCAGAATCCTGTCCCACGGAGACGACACGGCGAGGGACCGCGTACCAGCCAAAGTGACGAGACGGATCGGCGCCGTCCTCCGGGTCGTCGATGCCGACGGCCACGGTCCGGGCCGGCACGTCAAACCAGCGGTTCGGGACGCGAGCGCGGGCAGCCTCATCAGCGGCGAGGGCAAAGTCAGGCCGCGGGGCGTTTGGCGGCGGAAGCGTCGAGTCGCTCTGCAGCATCATGTACAGCAGCGTCTCGAGGTGCATGAGCTCATGCTCGAAGCCGACCCAGACGGCACGGGCAACGGCACGGGGCATCTCGGCAGCGGCGTACAGGCTGCGCAGGCGGTCCCGCACGCGAACCTGGTAGTCGACGATCTGGGCGACGGGCGGCCAACTCTCCGGCACGGGCGAGTGGGCGTGGCAGCGTTCCGGGTTGTCGACGTCCGGGTCGATGCCGCGCTCGAACATGGTGCGGAACAGGCTCGGCTCCGTCGCCGCCGCTCCCGTCGTCTTGCACAGCTGGATGTCGAGAAAGGTTGGGATGTGGCCCAGGTAGAAGATGCAGGCGTGTCGCAGCTTGATGGGCTTCTCGTCGAGAGACTGTCGCGGGAGCATGTGTTGCGTCACAGCGTCCCATGCCTGCCATGCTGCCTCCCAGTCCTCGAGCGAGGGCAGCGCTGTGGCCGCGTAGAGGGATGCGTTTCGGCAGAAGGGCAGGGCGGCGCGTTGCAGCATGTGCAGGCCTGGAAGTTAAAGTCGATGAGCCCTTGCTCCCCCGTTGGAGGGGTGGTGGTGGTGGTGGAAAAGGGGGGGGGGGGGAGAGAGCTCAGGGGGTAACACAGGGGGGGGCTCAGGGGCAAGACGGCGTCGAAACTCACCGTACTCGTCACCCCGGCGCCAGCACGCCACCTCGCTCAGGCCCGCCTGCTTCCACAGCTTGTCGGACCCTTGGCTCGAGTACTTGAGGCTCTGCTCAATCTGGATGCGCTCGTGCGGCTCGAGGGCGGCCCCGAGCACCGTCATGCCCCGCAGCGGCGCGACAAAGGCCTGGTGTCGACCGCCGTCGCCGTCATAGACGTACTCGCCAATCACCTTCCACTCGTCGACGCAAAAGACTTGCTCGCCGTAGATTTCGTTGGCGTGCACCAGCCCGTTGAGGTAGAACCTGGACGGGTCATGGCCTGCGTCAGACGTCTTTCATTCTGGGACGGTCGGGAGCTTCCGGCGGGAAAGGGGCCTTTTCTTACTCGTGGGTGAGGCCCAGGCTGTCTGGTTTTTTTTTTTTTTTTCCTGTTAGGGCCCTTGTTCATGACGACGTGTAAAAAGGGAGCGCCCGAGCAGCTTCACGAACCATTGTATGCACGGCTGCCGAGGAAATGGGTCAGTCCCCCCCCCCCCTACTGTCTCCCGTGAGCAGCATCGCAGAGACGGGATAATATACCGTCACCCGACACAGTGACCAGCAGGGAGCAAGCACATTTGGGGGCAAGCAAAAACGTACTAGACCTTGTCCGGATCGCAGCACGAGTCGACGCCGACGAGCATAAAGTCTCGGCCGGGGCGCAAGAGCTGGGAAAAGCCCTGAAGGAAGTCGGCGGCGTCGTCGCGGTGGAAGTTGCCTGCGAGCCCGGAGGTGAGCAAGGGGGGGGTTTTTTTTTTTCTACGCCAGACGATGACGACGACGACGCACCGATGCTGGAGCCAATGTGGAGGATGCACTTGGGCCGGTCGAGCATGGCCGGCTGCTTGAGCCACTCGCGGCCGTCGTCGTAGGTGCCCAGCAGGCCGTGGCACGAGACGTGCTGGAAGTCGGGCACGTGGGCCAGGGTGCGCTCCAGCTCGCGCTGCGACAGGTCGAGGGCGTAGTAGTCGACGGCCTTGGCCTGGTCTTCTAGGGCCTGCAGCAGCAGACAGACCTTGC